>RJWM01009783.1:0-66512 GCA_004363535.1 Dasyprocta punctata | reverse complement strand
AAGAAACTCACATATACGGTGTAACTTAAAATTCAGTGAGCCAAAATAAATGGTTTATGTTTTTGTAGCTTCCAAAATAAATTAGACTCTAAAGGTCAAACTTTTTTTTTTTTGTTTTGTTTTGTTTTTTTGCGGCACCGGGGATTGAACTCACAACCTCGCACCTGCCAGGGCAGGCACTTAAGGCACTGAGCCAAACTCCCGGCCCTGGTTTTTTGAGGCAGGGTCGCACTATGTAGCTCAGGCCGGCCTTGCGCTCATGTTATAGCCCAAGCCTGCCTCGAACTCACAACGCTCCGCCTACCTCAGCCTCCCGAGTGCTGGGATTAAAGGCGTGCGCCACCACACCCGGCTGGTCAAACATTTTTTAATAAAAATACTATTAAATAAAACTCATTTAGATATAATAATCTGAAAGTCAGACATAGTCATTCTACTTTTTAAATCTTAACAGAACTTTTAAAGGGTATTTCCAATTATGTACTTTAAAAACAGCACTGACAGTGAGACTACACTGTTTTATAAACAGTTTTATACAGCTCATATTCTCACCTACAATTATTCACTTACAATAATCGCAGTAAAATCATTAAATGAAAGTTACCATTTAGAAGAAAGTTAGTGAGGCAGGAAGAAGGTCTACTATTTACATCTACAGGTGAAATTCGATAAGCTCCAGTACAATAGTGTAATTCTGAAATAGAAGAAAACACTGATTTGAAAGAATATAAAGAAATACTCCCACAATTAAAAGAAAAAAGCTTGTATATTGTGCTCCTAAAACAATAACAACAAAAAAGAAATTAGTTGCTCCTCATGCAATACTTTAAGAATCATTGCTCTATTCTTTTCTCTTTCAATTTTTAAATACCTACCAATATTATTTGTCCTTGGTGTGCACCACTTTAAGGTAATCGTTTCTTTAAATGGGCCTTCTCTATTGCTGCCACCCAAGTGGGTATCACCTTTAAAAATATGTCAGAGAAATATTAACAATACTAAATAGATCACGAGCTTCAAACTAGTTGCTTACATAAGATTTCAGAGCAAGTTCAAGCTCTGCAAGAGAAAATAACACTGAGAAAACATCTTTCTTTACAAAATCCCCTAGAAAAATGCCAAAGGAAGTATGGATATTTGCTACGAGTAAAAGTAACACATAATTTCCTTCCAAATTTTTCATAGTTTAGGACACTGTGCTGAGAGTTAACAGCAAAAATTTTTTAAAAATTAGGTATCTCCAGTGATTCCTACCTGCCCATACCATTAAATGATATGATAACATAATTAAATACTCTGAGAAAGTTGAAGGAATCTAAAAAGCACAACTCATTATACTACTGAATCCTGAAGAATTTATTTAGCAGAAAAGTAAAAGCAAAGGAATCTAGGAAGGAGGTATGTAAGGAGATATTATAGTAAGCGTTTTTTTGTTTTTACTTTAACAAAGTCTAGGTAAAGCACACACATATTAATCAGTAATAAATGTAAAACTACAAAGCTGACAATGTTTTGAAGAAAATATACAGTACTACAAGCATCTTGAAGAGATACAGCCTATTCTCATTTGCCAGGAAAAAAAAAAAAGCAAGCTCCTTTCAAAGTGATGATTAGTCTGAGTTCCAAGAGGATGAGTAGAAATTATCTTTTAAAAAAAGGAGAAAAATGCCAGGTGTGTTGGTGCACACCTGTAATTCCAGCACTCAGGAAAGCTGAGGCAGGAGGATTACTGTGAGTTCAAGGCCAGCCTGGGCTACGAAGTGAGTTCAAGGCCAGTCTGAACTACATAGCGAAATCCTGTCTCAAATAGAAAAATAAAAATAAAAAATAAAAAAAAGAGAAAAAAAGTACTAAGGCAAAGGGAACAGCAGCAGATGCCAAGAACCTGTGGCAGGAGGACCATCAGGTCTACAAGGCAAAACTGCCTGAAATGAGAACAGAAAGGAGAAGAAATCAGACAGTGCATGGCTTCATAGAACATTCAAATAACTGTCTTTATCCTAAGGGCAACAAAAAAGTCCTGGAAGGTTTAAGCTAAAGGCAACAAGGTCAAGATAAGCGTTCAAAAAGTTCATCTAGTAACAGGGTAAAGAGTGACTGTGGACAGAACATTAGGAGGCAACTCTGGGATGCCAGGGAAGAAAACAGTAAGGCTTTATTAGGGAAATGATAATGGCAGCGATACAGACATGAATATATCTGAGAGATACTTAGATGAAATCAAGAAAGTGTGATAATGAATTAGCTATAAAGACTGACAAACAGATGTCTCAAAGATGATTCTGAGGTTTCTGCCTCATATAACTGCACAAGATTGTTCACAAGATAGAACCAGGCACTAGAATACACAGATGAGGAGACACATCTGGGCTAAAGTGTAAGTCTACTACTGACCAACATCCAGCTCAGTGAGGCCTGATTAACGCTTGGGACACAAACAAGCATGTACAACCTCCTCTACAGATCGAGCTAACAAATACTTTAGGGAAATATTTTGTATTTATAAGAATTTTTTTTAAAAAGTATTTTAAGTTTCAAAAACAAACAAAAATCACCTGAGTCTTAGCAATTTCCTGAAAGTTTTACTTTTAAAAACAAGGTCTCTACATTCCTTTGTTAAACATAAAAGATGCACTTATCACAATAGTTTTCTCTTTGTTAGCAACTCCTCAGATGAATTTCAAAATTCCTTAGACATGTAAGAATTGTTATAATGAGCTCTTAATTATAATTCAGAATAGATGCACACAACACAGTCAACTATTTAATTCTGTGACAGTAATAATCTATATAGAATCTACACAGAAAACACTATCTCTGAAAACAGACTTCAAATCTTAAAATTTCATTGAATTTAAGGATTGAATAGAATACTACAATTCACCTAATCCATAATCTTTAATTTTAAGCACCCAAACTGAACTCTAGAAACATGGAACTTGCTGGCTGGTAGCAAAGCTTTAGCTAAAGCGCTGTCACCGAATTCCAGTCTTCTCCCCTAAGCCATACCAACATGGTTACAGAAATCATGGTTCTGGGGATGAGACATATGGATTGAAAAAATTTTTAGAGGAAAAAAATTTACATTTCACAATTCTTATCCAGGCTAGCTGTAATGTGTATCATTCTTTCAAGGTTGCTCCCGTTCTTTCCCTATACCAGGGTTGAAAGGAGAAACTTGACATGAGCTTGGGAAAACTCTCATGTTTAAGAAACATGTGGTGATTTTTCTCAACACAGCGCTACCTCAGTTCACAAACGTTTCTGTTTGTGAACAGTTTGTTTGTGAAATGTCTGGCAAGCTGCTTTTGTTTGTGAACTCTGCAGTGGATAAAGAACATGACTGCGGTCACCTTTCCCACACAAACATGAACGTGATCATCTTTTCCAGGACCATGGAACAAATTAAGTTCATGATTCGAGGTACCACTGTATTTGTTCCCTCAGCCTATTCTTCCCTGAAATATAAATCATGTAGAACATTAGTTCTGTAGCCATTAATAAATGACATCGTCAGGTAAGTTTGGAGAGAGATGAGCTAAAGTCATTCGGGTCTGTTTACTGAAGAATTTCTCAGAACTGTTAATATCCTTTGGGTATTATAAAAACCACTACTTTCAAATGTCTCTTACCACTTTTCAGGAAATCTACATGTGCATCTTTGTGATGAAGTAGCTCCACATCATAATTGGCAGATGTGTTAGCATGTTGTTCTTCCTTTAAGCAAAATTGAAAACATTTAAAATAACTTGGTTGTGCTTTCAAAATAATGAAATTAATTATTCACTTTGCTTTTTGCTTAAACCGAGGTCAAATACATTCAACCATAATTAACTAAACTAATGGGATAGTTTGCTCAGTAATTGATCTATTTAAAGATGCAAGTTTTTTCAACCTCACTAGGAACACTAAGGCAACACATATATATAAAATATTTAATGATTTCTTTAAATTATGTCAGAATTAACATAAGTGACTAGTGTAAAAATTTTGGAATTTTTTTTACGCCAAATGTATTATCTTATCAATACTTTCTACATATCAATATAGGATAACTGAAATAATATATAAATTGAAAGTAAATAGTGTTAAAAAGAGGGAAATAGCATCTTTAAATACCTGCAGTGAATCAACAAACACCAATGATATAAAATAGCAATTACAAACTAATAGACAAGTTTAACAACTTGTTTTTACATAATAGGAACTTCAAAATTATCTATTTCCCGAAAAAACAAAGGTTGAGGAGTCACACCAATAACAGACAAATTTAACAAGCAAGTCATCTATGACCTTCACTATATTTTTCTAACTCGTGAAGGTAATAAATTAGATATTAAAGTACACCTACAATAGTATATGTATATTTTCTTTGTTAATTGCTTCTGCATCCAAAGGTTTAAAAGGTTGACCTAAAATTTCTAGTAAACAACCAGCCGATGGAATTAGAAGGAAATTAACAATGAAAGAGTTATATTTATCATGCAATTTAATGTTCACGGTGTAGTGGCAAAAAATTGAAACTGGACTATAGGAAAGTCAATGTAAACTTTTAGGCACAGTAGTTACTTGTTTTAGATATAATCAATGCAATTATATTCAATTTTACTCAGTAACGATTCATCTAAAGCTCACTATGAACCAGGCATTGTGCTGATATCAAATAGCCCAATGATAATATGATGCAAATGGAAACAGTAGTAAAATTCCTAAGCAAATCCAGTTGTAAAAAAAAAAGTTATAGGACTCACATCTATGGTTTTGCAGCCACAATATAATAAACTAACTGAAATTATATGATTTTTCTGTAGTTAGACCTATTAGTTATAAACACTATTATAGGGGTGGGCAAGAACAAAAGTAAAGAAAATAAAAGACCCATCAGAATACACAAAGTAAGTAAAATATAATATCACAAGTGTCATGAAAAGAATCACAGAAAAATAATTTAAAATACAGTTCACATTTTGATGAAAATAACTAGAACGTAATTTTTTTTAAAAAAAAAAAACCTCCTATAGCATATTCTTATTAGAAATAAAAATGAATTTTGTTCTGTGATCCTTTCTTGTTGCTTTTCAATATTACTGACCTGGTCAAAGACACTGAATGTGGGCTAGCAAAACAGAAAATATGGTATGGGAAGAAAAAGTAAAGGTTCAATTAAAATAAATAATACATGTCAAAACAAATATTTACAAAGCAAACTAGAGCTTTCAAAACAGCAGGGACAAGAACTGCCTACCTTCATCGGAATATTTGTAATAGTAGTTGAAGCCAAGTCAAAATGTTGCTGCACTAAGATATTCAGTTTGGTAGCAAGATGCCGTCCTGCACGAACACTATGAACCTCACTGGTTAAAACTGGAGACAACTACAGAAAGAATGCAAGAAAAACCAACCCACCAAACATTACTCCATTGTAACTTGGTACTAAATATTTTATTATAATCCATTAAAAATGGGTATTTTTACTTTTTAGACTTTTTGGAAGGGGTGGGGCCCCACAAATTAACCATGATTATTCTCTGAAAAAAAATTTTTTTTTGGTCCCGGGGATCAAACTCACAACCCTGCACTTGCCAGGCAGGCGCTCATGATGCTGAGCTACATCCCCAGCCCTAGAAAATATTTTTACAATATTCTTTCACTGCACATATACATACTAATCAGAGTTTACTGACTTATAAGCCAGAAACTTGCCCGTCGTGTGTGAGCCCCTGAATAATACAATAGTAAGTAGATATGGTCCTTGTTCGCTTGAAACTTAGGGTAGAATAGTCTTTGATTTAAGTATTTTTCAAGTTAGATTTTATACTTTCATTTATCTAGATGCAAAATGGATTTGAAGTCGTTTACAGAAAATACTGTAGGAAACAATTCATGTTGTGGAGGGAACAAAACACTTCAGATAAAACTTAAAAGAATTTGGAAATCAACAGAAACATCTTATTTTATCACCAATAAACAAGATAAAGTAGCCAATTCTTATCTTACAATAAGATAAAAATTTCCACATTCCACAGTAATATTTATCATAAATAAATTTAAAACACAATGGCAAGACTTAAAATATCACTTAACTACAAAAATTCACAGACTAAGGTGATACTGAATATGTTTATATTAAAAAGTATAAAATGAAACACCAGAGCACGAAGAATATATATATTTGATATGACTACAAAAACAAATGTATCTGTATTTTTTTTTCTTTTCTTTTTTTTTTTTTCCCCAGTGCTGGGGATTGAACCCTGGACCTCACACATGATCGGCAAGCACTCCACCACTGAGCTACATCCCTTGCCCCTTTAAAAATTTAAGGGAGGTCTTACTAAGTTCCCTAGGCTGGCCTCAAGCTGATCATCTTCCTCCCTTAGCCTCCCAAGTAGCTGAGATTACAGGAGTGTGTCAGTGTGCATGGATGTATTTCACAACTTAGACTACTGACACAGGATAGTATAATGTGGATTCCTTAAAGGGTCAACAGACTCATTTTCTTTAAGACTGCATAAATCCATTTAAAAAATAAGTAAGGTTGGAAAATAATAATCCCCATCTGAACTGTGTAGAATTTAGTTTCCTTAAGATAAAAAAGATTTTTGTACAATTTAAAAAATTATTAAAATAACTGAAATTCAGTAAAGTACTTAGGAAGAATACAAACTAGCTGGGCATGGTGTTGCACATCTGCAATTCCAGCAACGTGGGAGGCAGAAGCAGGAGGACTGCAAGTTAGAGGCGAATGTGGGCAATTTAGCAAGACCCTGTGTCAAAATAAAAAAACAGGCTGGGGATGTAGCTCAGTAGCAGAGTGCTTTTGAGTTTGATCACTAGCAGTGTAAAAACAAAAAATGTGTATGGTTATGTAACACATAATTATTAAAATAAATGCCAACAGCCAAGCAAAACAGAAAACACTTCAAAAACTGTTAACAGTCTTTATGTTTATCAACCTAAACACTGCCACACGTTTGCTTTGAAAATTTCAAATATTTTCTTAACAGAAAATACTGGCAATGTGATCATCTTAACACTAACCTTTCTCAGCATTCATCAATTGTAACTTACAGAAAATATCTTTTCTTCAATACTACACTTACCTCTTTTTTAGGACGATCAGATACAAGGCTGTCTTCACCAACTGGGTAGGTATGGATCAAGACCAACTCACATTTTTGAATCTGCATGAGACTTTAAAGAGAAATTTTTCAGTTAATATATATGCTATAAACAATTCAAACAGGCAAGCTACTAAGAACTTACTATACCAAAACAGTATATTGTTGTAATCAACTGTTACTGTTAACGTAAAAGCTAACTAGTTAGTGTATAATTGTATTCAGATGAACGCTTAGTGGATAAACATATAAATTTAACTCAAACGCAAAAATGGCAACTTTCTGTGTGCTTAGAGGATAAAAGGGAATATTTTCATAATAATTCAATAATTATATTTTTATAAGTCAATAATTATCATAATCAACGAATATAGTATGTATTAAGTCCTCTTGTATTAATCATTTTTTAAGGACAAAATCAGTCAACAATAACCATTACCTATAATTGATTATACCCAAGACTACAAGATTAGTAATGCTGAAAATTTTTTCCTAACATTTTAGTTTGAAATTTCCAGACCTTGAACTAGACATGATGGACCTATAATACCAACATTCTGGGATCCTGAGGCATCAGGATCACAGGTTCGAGCCCAGTTTGGGCAACATAGTGAGACTCTGTCTCAAAAAATGAAAAAGGGCTGGGGATGCAGCTCAGTGCAAATGCTCTGGGTTCAAGGCCCAGCAAAACACACACACACACACACACACACACACAACACGCACAGAATAATTTCCAGACTTACAGAAAAGATGACATTACTACATTCAATGAAGACCGATATATCCTGCATTTTATATTACATACATTCACTGTTAGTTTTCTCTTTATATACCTGATATATAAACACTACTAAGTATTTCAGCATGCTTCTCTTAGTAAAAACGATCCATAAAAAATATGTGGTATTTTTATACAGTGGAGTACTACTCAGCCATAAAGGATAGACTTGAGACTTTTATAGGTAAATGGATGCAACCTGAGACCATAATCATAAGTGAAATAAATGACTCAGTATGTGTAAATATCATTTTGTCTCTCTGATGTGAGAAACTGAAAGAGTAAATAAGGCCTAAAACATATGATAGATATTGTGAAATAGGAAGAAATTGTTCAAAATGAAAAAGAACTAGGATGGGTGAAAGGGGAAAGGATAGAAGGAAAAAGGGAGAAAAATGCAAGTCAGTTATAGTATCAGTGTCTCTTAGCTCACTGAAAAAAAAAGTTTGTGCTAATATTGTAACAGAAAATGGCCACCCCCAGACAGTATACTTCAGTTTCTCAGTTGCCTAGGTAATAGTTTCTGTTCTAGTTCCAGTTGTTTCTGGTCACTTAGAAACGGTTGGTCACTGTGATGCATAGCTGGTCACCATGATGCCTACTGTATAAGCCAATCCCCAACTGACAAGCCTTTCTGCCTCTGTACTTCCTGCTTTCTCATTCCAAATAAGCCCTAGACCACCAGAGATCAGGGCCCTGAAAATGATCCTGATTAATGCCTACTGACATAAATAAAACTGCCTCCAGATCCTGGGTGTCATTTCGGTGTTTATGCTTGTCACTGCAATATCAACTGGAGAAATTTTAATGCTTGTATCTTGTACTCTGAATAATTACTTTAAAGATAACAATATGCAATGTATTAACTATTGTTATTGTATTATTTTTTTCCATAAAAAGAAAAAAAAAATAGAGAACTTCAAGTTAGCCCAAAAAAATCGTTCTCCTGATAGGTAACAGTAATACTGCCATCTAAACTAAGAAAACTAATAACCTGTAACCTAAATTATACTACACAACATAACTCTCCAAGCATGTCCGTACTAGCTGTGATACAACAATGAATATATATCTATCTGATCTTTATCCCCAGGTTTCTCGATAGCACTTCTAAAACCCTTTTAAATTCTAAGAAACAGGGATGTTAACATTGTCTTTTGAACTGATAGTTACTCTTGACCTCGGTTCTAGACATATGATTCCCATGTGCTAGTGAGACAACTGTTGGGATTTTCCAGAGCTTCTGGACAGGAGAGCTCTCTTTAGAAAGATCAAGTGAAGTCCGATAGCATTTACCCTACCCTACCATCCCCCACGAAGGAAAGGTGCCAGAAAATGCAGTCATGCCTTCATGAAGCCACCCTCAGAGAGCTTCTGGGTGGGTGAACACATCCTGGTCCATAGAAGGCTGCAGACCCCAACTCCATGGGCATAGGAGCTCTTGTCCTTGGGACCCTACTGGACCTCCCTTCATGTACCTGTTCAACTATCTATTACGGCTGGTGTCTACATGTTCCCCCAAAGCCTTATGTGACCACAGGTAGGGCTTTCTCAGAGGTGGTTGGATCTAGACTGTGTGACTGATTCATGATGCAATGCAATTCAGGATGCAAGGGTGCTAGGATGAAGGGTGAAACCACTGATTGGTTTGACCTGCCCTAACCCAGTAGCCTGGATACTATATAAGGGGCTGAAAGAGGCTTGTCTTGTCCCTTGCTTCCTGCTTGTTTTTGCCGTCTTCTGCTTGCCATGAACTGGTTCTCTGCAAGGCCCCTCTGCCAAGCCACCCTGCCTTGGAGCCGGGATTAAAAGCATGCACCATCATCCCTGGCTCAAGCTTATACTTTGAGACATATCTGTTGAGTCAGCACAAAATTCAAGGAAGTATACTGCATTAAAATTGAAATAATTCTAACAAACACATAATATGAAGTTGAAGACATTTACTTCATTTATGGGTTATACTCACTGATCTGAATTTGCAGCAAGCTTGTTATGTTCATGAATCGTTTCCTGGACACAGTCTTCAAGCATGCGTACATGACTATCACTACGGCATAAAAAAGACATAGCAAACTTAAAGGACTAAATAGCAAGGAAAAAAATAAGACACTATTCAGTTGTGCTATCTTTGGAAATTTAAAATTAATAAGAATGTCCCTAGTGTGCTCGTTCACAATGCTAAATAACTAGCTGAAAAGCTGGATAGAAAAAACAGTTAAGCTGATCTACATGATGACAATCTTAAACAGTTTTCACTGAGATGATTCTTTAGAATTAATTGATTAAACAGTCTCAATATTAAATGGCAAAAAAAAAAATCACAAAGGCCACTTGTAATATGCTAAAATATTTTATGCCATCCTTTGTAAAATAAAAATCACAACAGGAATTTTAAATTCCATCACTGAAAAGTAATTATGTGATTAATATCTCACCTTTTTGCATTAGTAATGCAAATTATTCTTCCTCTATTTCCAACACGTTCTGCATTCTCCATGAGTAAAGTACGGGCTTCATGCTGGTATTCAGTGATTTTGCAAAGGGTTTCCACTGCTGCAACAAGACCGTGCAGAATACTACAGCACTCTGGATCTGCCCGAGGGTTAGGAGGCCCGACAGCAGCTAATGCTGCCATGAGCTAAGCAGAAGGAAGGACAGTTATGTTGACAAAAGCATTCACACCTTAGATAAAAACATAACAAGAAAACCATAAACCGGTATATCCTAAGAATTCGGCAGAAACAACCTGAAGAAAATGCTGGCAAACCAAACCTAGCAACACACAATTATACTCAATGGAATTACATGCCATGATCAAATGGGATTTGCCTCAGGAATGCAAAGTTCATTTCACATTCCAAAATCAATTCAGGCATCTTATCAAAGGAATAAGAAATAAAAATCACACAATCATCTCTATAAATATATTTTTAAAAAAGTCATTTAACAAAATCTAAGGTTAGCTGGGTGTGGTGGTACATGTTTGTAATCCCAGTGCTCTGGGAAACTGAGGTAGAACTGACAGTTTGAGCCCAGTCTGGGCAACTTAGCTAGACCTTATCTCAAAAAAACAAAAACAAAACACCCTAAAATCCTTCATGATTAAAAAAAAAAAAAGTAAATAAACTCAATAAACTAGAAATAAAAGGGGATTTCCTTGAGCAAACTGATAAAGGGCACCTATAAAAGTCCTACAGATAAAATCATACTTAATGGTGTTCTCCCTAAGAGTAGATACAAACAACTTGAAGAAAGTGTGTTGGCAAACCAAACCTAGCAACATACCATTACATTCAATGGAATTATACACCATGACCAAATGGGATTTGACTCAGTAATACAAAGTTGACTTCAATACCAAAATTAATTAAGACAGCATATCAAAGAAATTAAAAAAATAAAAATCAAACAACCATCTCCATGCCCATTCTTACCACTTCATTCAACACTGCACCGTAGGTTCTAGCCAGAAAAATTAGGAAATAAAAATAAAAAAGAACCTATATTATTAAGGAAAAAGCAAAACTCCTTATGTTGCAGATGATATGATCTTCTTTAAAGAAAATCCTGAGGAGTTCACTGAAAAACTATTAGAACTAATAAACCAGTTCAGCAAGGTCACAGGTGAACTATACTAAAATAATAAGCTAATAATTCCATTTACAATAGCCCCCAAAAGAATAAAGTACTTAGGAATAACTTAAACAAAGGAAACACAAAATATTCTGGAAACAATAAAACACTGTTGAAAGAAATCAAAGATCTAAATAAACAGAAAAATTTCCCATGATCACAGATTGAGAGTTAATATGAAGATAGTAATATTGTTCAAACTGTAGATTGAACATACTTCCCATTGGAATCTCAGCTGACTTCCTCATAGATCTCCACAAAGCTAATTCTGCTGATCAGCTAACAAGGAACTACATGGGACTACATGAGCCCCTGAAAGGCCAAAACAACCTCAAAAGAGCACACAGTAGGAGGAATCACACTATCTGACTTATGTACTTACTACAAAGCAATGGGAATCAAGGTGTGGGACTAACATAAGGACAGACATAGAGATAAGTGGAACAGAATTAACAGTTTAGAAGTCATCTAAGGTCAACTGATTTTCAACAAGAACACCAAGACCATTCAGTGGGGCAAAGAACAGTTTTATTTTTAACAAAATCACGGTGAGAGGACAACTAAATAGCCAAATGCAAAGGAATAAAGCTGAATTCTTGACCTCAAATTTTGCACAAAAGTTAAAAGTGGATCAAACTAAATTCAAGAGCAAAAGCTATAAAACTCAGAGAAGAAATACTGTGCTAAATGTTTATTAAGGATATGAAAAAATACAAATCTTCACTAACTGCTGGTAGGCATAGAAAGTGATACACACATCAGCAAATAATCTGGTAGTTCCTCAACTATTAAACACAGGTTACTATAATGGCAAGCAACTCCATTAAGTATATACCCAAAAGAAATGGGACATAATTTTAACACAAATAACATAACAGACAAAAGGTGGAAACAAACCAAATCAACTAACAGGAAAATAAAATGTGATATATCCACACAATACAGTATTTTTCAGCCATAAAAAGAGCATAGCTGAACAATGAAAACATTGTGAATGCTAAGTCAAAGAAATCAGTCACAAAAGACCCCATATTGTATGAATTACGTTCATATGAAATGGCCCAAATAGAGAAAATCTACACAGAAAGCAGGTTAGTGATTGCTTATATATGAATAGTGTGGGAATACAAGAATGGTAACTAAAATATATGGAGGTTTTTTTACGATGAGAATTTATTTAAATAGTGACTATTGCACATATTTGTGAATTATTAAAAATTGATAAATTGCATGATTCACCCATTATATTCAATAAAACTGTTAAAAAAAAAAAAAGAGTATGTGTGCAAGTCATAGTGGTTTGTGTCTGCAACCCTAGCTTCTTGGGAGGTTGAGCAGAATTGCTTGAGTCAAGGAGTTCACATCCAGCCTAGGCAACAAAGTGAAATTCTATAGGGGGTGGGGGATGAAAGAATGAAAGAGAGACAGACAGACAGACAGAACTCCACAGACTTTCAAACACCATCACCTCAGCACTTGGGAGACTGGGGCAGGAGGATTTTAAGTTCAAAGCCAGCCTAAGCTACATAGTGAGACCCTGTTTCAAACAACAACCAAACAAACCACTATAATCTCATGTTAGTTTTGCTTCTTACTCTCCAATTCCACATATTCTCAGAAATGAAAAAGGACACACAAAATTCTCATGGAATATACTATATTAACACAAAGTTTATAAATTTATCTGATACTTTGAATACCCATGAGATCCAATATTACAATGGAATACCTTAAAACAAAACGTTCAAACAACTTATAAAATGTCAATATAAGTCACAATGAGCAACATATTCCTAGGCTACCAATCATCTTATTTCATATTACATGATTTTCAAAAGCATATCTGATACATTTTCCCTCAAATAAACAAAAACAACATCAAAAGGCAGAACAAGATGATTGTGGAGCCCTCCGACAAAGTGTATCCCAACAGAAACATCAATTTGAACACAAGCACCAAGGAAACCAGGTGACAGTTCCCTGTAGCTGGTTTTAGCATAAAAATGAAAGATGCACTGAAGAAGTCAGGAAGGAAAGAGTTGCCCACATCACCCTCCTCCTAACTACACCTTGGAGAAAAGGTTCTCCTCACCTGAGAAAAGGACAGAAAATTAAGTACTGACCTTAGACTTGAAACCCAGTAACAGGTCTGCCACGGTAAAACCCAGTACCAGCCAGAGGCACATGGTTCCTGATATAGGCCTGTGTCAGAGGGCAGAGCTTGCGCTCCTGCATTAGCCTGATGATTGAGTACTAAGTTATAGCTAAACAGGAGCAAGAAGTTCTGGTATTCTACCACTCAGCAGAATGATGGTAACATTATTTATATGTGTGTGTGTGTGTGTATACATATAAAAAGCTAAAACAAAAGGATTTTGAATATTTTTCATTATAAAGAAAGGAATAAATACATATGTTTAACCTGAGTTGAACATCATGGAATGTACACATGCATTGAAATATCATATGGTACTGCATTGATATCTACAATTTTCATGTATCAGTTAAAAATCAATAAAATTTTTTTAAAAAAATTAAGAGCATTGATCTGTAGTGTTTGTCAATTTCTAGCACTCCCATCCTGGCCCACTTTTCACTAATGCCAAATCCCTAATGCAAAGCTGGTTAAATGGCGCACAGATTCAACTCTCGGGCTGGTATGAGCAGGTCCTAGCACCCCACTAACTGGGCCAGGGGATGAGAAGCGGGAAACACTTCAAGGTATACCTCGTGTGTGCACACGTCTACACATGTATGGTTTCTCAACAAATGTATTTTTTAACTAGCTGGGTATTACCTATCCATAAAAAAAAAAAAAACAGAAAAGCACCATTTATAAAGGACTATGTAAAGTCTCTGTTACATAGGAGAAACTCAATGAAAATATGGTTTTTTGGAGAGGGAGTACTGTGGTCCTAGAGAAAGCAACAGAAAGAAATATTTGACCTCAGCCAAAGCCACGACTCAGGTCCTACCTGCCTTTACTCTAGCTAATCCACTGTTAGACATTTTGAGTTGACTTTTGGATGTCTTAAGAAATTTTTGATGTGCTATAAGGTTTAGGTTTTTTGTGTGTGGATATCCAGTTGTTCCAGTATTTTTATTGAAGGTACAATCCTTTCTCCACTTAATTGCTTTTGCATCTTTGTCAGAAATCAATTGTCTGTTATGAGAGTATCTATTTTGGGACTTCATGTTGGTACCTTGGTGGTTTGTCTATCTTGATATTAATACCGTTTTGTCAAGATTAATGTAAGTTCGTGGTAAGTCATGAGATTGGGGAGGGTCAGAACTCTAACTTTGTTCCTTTATCAAAGTTGTTTAGACTATTCTGACTCTTTTGTATTTCTACAAAAATGTAAGAATCAAAATGTTCATTTTTATAAAAAATAATATTGGCATTTTGATAAGGAAAAAAAAAGGAAGACTAACTTTTGGAGTTAAGAAAGATGAATTGAAATCCTAGCTCTGCCTTTTATTAGCTGTATCTATACTGTCTACAGTGGCCCAACATGGTCCTACATCTGCCTTGTGGTGTTGGATCAGGTACTATGTTTTCTCATAAGTACTTATGACACCCCAAATGTGTTTTTAAGAAAACTGAGCTCACCTGCCCTAAAGGTCAGTAGCCGACAGAAGATATAAGGGACAGAACAAGGCTTATCTCAGGTCAACTGCTTGCTTTTGCTATCTTCTGCCTGCCAAGAACTGTTTTTCCTCTGCAGTGACCCTCTGCCATGACACCCTACTTTGGAGCCAGTCAACTATGGACTGAAATCTCTACAAACTGTGACCTAAATAAACTTTTTCTCCTTAAAAAAAAAAAAAAAAAAAAGAAAACTGAGCTGTTTCAAAAACAAAAAAGTATTCTAATAAAGTCACATTTGATGGGATTATGTCCACTGAAGAGCATCCATTAAAGAAAAAATTTTAACATGAAATAATTGAAACTATATTTAAAAATTTCACTAATCCCTATCTTTCATGTTGTTCATATTCATCAGTGAAGACTAGCAGATTGAAGTCTTCTCTGCAATAAACACTAGCAAACATAAGCTACCAGATGGTCAATATTCTTAAATAATATTAATAAAACAAATCTAATAAATTGATCTTGAGTTTTTCTGCTCCCTTCACTAAGACCATAGTCATTTTAAAAGGCAAAAATCCCCAGATGAAGAAAATAGGAGCGGTGACAATAGCAAACGAGATGAGAGAGATGTCAACAAGAACTTCAAAATCAGTGAGGAAATGGTAATGATCTTAACAGGACTGAACATGCTAGTCTTAATTCTCCACAGGGGAATAAAAAGGCAAAGAAGATACACCACACAGAATCTAAGATAAGACTGAGAATTGGAAGCACCAAGTACTACCCAAAACAGGGATGGAGCAAGATATAGAAAACTATAAATAGCCTGAAGTTAAAAGGCACAACTTCACCACAGATCTTATACCCTAACCCATCCAAGTGACTATCTCTTCCTCACTGCTAGACACAGAATCACATTACTTGAGCCAGAAAGCACAGTAGAGAGTAAGGTTAAGACCAGGCTAGCACTACCCAACAGAACTTTCTGTAACAAGGGAAATGCTCCCTGTTCTATCCAGTACAAGAAGCACTCTCTATGTGTGGCTCAATGAGCATCTGAAACATGGCTAGTGCTACAAATGAAGTATCTTTTTAATTGTATTTAATTTTTAAATGTAAATACCCACATATCGCTAGTCGCTACTACAATGAACAGCAAAGTATTAGACCAAAATCAAAAAGGTTAAACACAACCCTGGAAATCTGCCTACTGAAAGGTATAACCTACTTCACCCTTCCCCTCCCAGAGGGCTAACAGCCAAGTTTACAGCGTACAGGTAAAAGAATGGAAAATCTTCTCTGGAGACCCTGAAGAGTCCCAGATGGATGATCTGTTGACTTGGACCTGCTGACTCTGACACCTGGAGGTTCCTCAATGAAAATAAGTGCTTTAAAGCACAGTGAAACCCAGTCAGCAATGCCTACCCCACAACATATAGATCTTTCAATCTGCTACAGAGTGTCTTGCTTTTAAATAGATTGCACAGCCAAATGTCAGCAGGCATTTTTTAAAAAGCCTCAACATGAAAAGAATCTTGAGAATAGACGATTCAAAAGAAAATTTCAAATACACCATAATTAATACCCTCGGGTAAAAAAATTCTACCCATGAAACAAAAAAAGGATATGACAATAATCATATAATTAGAGAATAAGTATAAATTCTTGCAAATTAATACACAATTAGAGAAAATTTCCATATAAAGTGTTAAAAAGTTTAAAAACTAGAATAACAAAAAGATGCTCAATAAGATGATAAGATTAAATTTAATCTAGGTAGTCCAACATAACACTAATAGATATTCTAGAAAGATACAGAGACAAGATCATTATCATGGACACAACATGATAATTTTTCTTAACTAAATTTTCCTGCATAATAAATGAGGAAAGAGCCACTAAAGTTTATCATTGAAAACTCTCAGAACATAAAGAAGGAAAGAAAAGATTCCAAAAGCTTTCAGAAATTATGAGGAAGACTGATACAGGACTTCTCAACTGCACCAGTGGAATCTAGAACACCACGGAGTGATCTCTCACAAAGAGAAAAAGTTATCTGCGAGGTGGAACTTCTATACTCAAAATATCAAAAAGAGAAGGATGACAGCAGACAGAAGGCCTAGAATGGTCCGTAGACCTAGAAAGTAACCAGTTCTGATTGTGCTCCAGAAAGTTTTCACTGCTAAATTATCTAACACAGTTGTGATAAAAATACTGAGACCTTCTACAGACACACAAGGAAAAGTGCTAAAAGTCAGAAAACTAAGCCAATGCTGCTGAAAAGGAAATGATAAATTCTGGTAAAAAAATACAAATTTGAGCAAAGAAATAATCACTTATACTATGTGGCACAGCAGTCAATAACACTCTACATGGACATTATAATGCCCATAGGGAATTCTGAACAAACCAGAAACTCTGATACAATAATTTTGAGAAAACAAGAGAAAGGCATGGGGGAAGGAGAAATATAAAAGAGGTAAATCCTCACTAACAATAATGATAAATAAAGTTTAAATTGAGAATGCAACAAACGGGAATAAAAACATATTTGGAATAAGGGACAGACTGCAATGAAAACAGCTGTTATTCTTAAAGTAATGAGATTTTTAAAACTGTCCAAATACTACCTTGATAAAAACATTTTCAATCATTTTTCAGAAGTATTATTTAGAAAAATTTCAAAAACAGGTACAGCTTAAAACTAACCATACCTCCTGTAAATTCTGGTCTTCTTGAGTCCAAGAATTTAAAACGTGTGCTCCAGAGTCACTCACAATGAAATTCACCTAATAAATGTCAAAGGGACAATTAGTATTCAACTCTAATTTTACTTAATCACCATCATATTTTAAAATAATATGAAATTTCTAACAATGGTTTGCAGTCTGATGCATTCATTTTATAGCTATCGAACGCCTAGTACATGACAGGTGCTATTGTAAGAGTGGTACTGGGGATACGAGAATGCAGTGATGAATAAAACAGTTCTGTCACAAGGTGCAGGACGTCTCGGGTGGGGCATCCTGATAAAACAGAAGGCAGTGTAGGAAGAATACAAATAAATGAGTAGAATCATTTTAGAGTGATAAATGCTATGAAAAACAGTTTGTTTTAGACTGAGCAGCCAGAGATGGTTTTCTCTCTGAAAGATGCTTTGAAGGACTCCAAAGTGACTGGAGGAAACCAGTACTGAACTCCAGGCACGACAAAAGGAGATGCAAAGGATATACCAAATGTATATCCTCAAGAGGGTAAAGATCAGAGCAAGCAGACAAAGGGGTTAAGTTCAAAGAGCTCTGCAAGAGAGAACACTGAAAACCAAATGATAGATATGGATTGTGTTCTAATTTTTAAAGTCCAAATATAAAATAGTATCAGGGTTGGAAAACAACTGGTACAGTGCTTGCCTAGCATGTGTTTGAGGCACTGGGTTTGAGCTCCAGCACCACAAAAAAATAAATAAATAAAAATAAATAACAACACCAGGTAAGCCAGTAATGATGATAAGAAACATATTAGAAAATACATCAAATGATGATGGTGACTATGTTTCTTTTTGAGGAGTAAATTTCTTTCCTTTTCCTGAACAATATAATCTAATTCATGATCATTTTTCCTAATTCCCAAGAAATACTAGTTTTCTTTCCTCAAGGAAAAAAATTGATAACTGGTCATGTCGATCTTGGCTTATCTAAAAGGGATACACTTTACTAGCCACTTTATTTAGATTATCTCATTTAAATCTTACAACAAGGAAATTGTTGTAAGTTTACATGGAAAGATAATGAGGCTTGGAAAACGGAAGAAATACAATCGGCTACATAGTGAGTTGAAGGCCAGCTTGAATTATGTAGCTAGACCCAGTCTCAGGGCAAAAAAAAAAAAAAAAGCAGGGAATACAAAGGAAGCCACACTGCTGGCAGCTAAAGATGCTAAGATCTGGAGAGAGTGCCTTGCATTTTCATTAAATTGTTAGATGATTTAGATGACTGTTTTTTGTTTGTTTGTTTGAGACAGGGTCACCACGTAGTACAGGCTGGTCTTGAACTCACAGCAGTTTTCCTGCCTCAGCCACCTGAGTGCTGAGATCACAGCCGAGTGCCAGCACACCTGGTTTGGGTGCCAAGATCTGAAATGAAGCCTGTGCCACAAATCACAGTATTACTCTTCCCTCACTCTATACTTTTTCACCATGCTTGGAAATTTCAAAAGGTACTTATGCTCTGGTTTCGCTTCAAACTGCATAACTCTTTCACCTGTTACTTATACTTAATTTGGAATGTAGCTGAACATACAATATGGACTCTTGTGTTTACCTTTGCTCTTACTGCCTGCTCTATCTTTCCCATCTATGAACTGGCAAGGTCCCAGCCTAGGCAAATAAGACAGGAAGCATGTCACCTACTAGGGACTAATCGAATGAATTACTTTCCCAAACAAGTATCTGAGATACTGAAATCTAAAGATAACTTTAACACTTGGAATTTCTACCTATCATCCGGTTCTCTTACTGACAAAAAGTAACTCTTGCTTAGCATTTTTTTTTCCCCTTTTTTTGGTGCTGGGGATTGAACTCAGGACCTTTGTGCACACACAGTGTGGCCCTCCACTGCTGAATTACATCTAGCCGTGACTATGTGACTCAGTTTAGGTTTCTCTTCTTCCCCCGAGTTTCTGCATTAACAACTTGGCAGTAATAATCAAGACTGATATTCAGCTAACACACACTGCACAAGTCAACAAATTACTTTAGAACATTTCTTCTGCTTGGACTGCCAACAATTCTCAGTGGTTAGTCTCTGTTCCTTATCAGTTGTTTACACTTTTGAGTGTTACCCGAAAATCCACAGTATCCACCTCACAGGACAGTTTTAAGAATTAGAAAAGCTAAGCCGGGTGTGGTCGCTCACGCCTTTAATCCCAGCACTCAGGAGGCTGAGGTAGGAGGAGCGTTTTGAGTTGCAGGTCGGCTTGGGCTAGGGCCACGACGCGGAGTGAAAGGCTAGCCTCAGCTACATAGTGCAACCCTGCCTCAAAAAACTAGGGTTGGGAGTTTGGCTCAGCGGCTTAAGCGCCTGTCTGGCAGGTGCAAGGTTGAGTTTGAATCCAGGTGCCGCAAAAAAAAAAAAAAAAAAAAAGAATTAGAAAAGCTAGTAATATAATGCACTCTGGAACATGCCTTACACATGTAAGTGGTAAACAATTATTACTGGCCCCAATTAAATACCCGTAATATATCAATGCCAAAGGGTAATTCTAAAATGGGCAAGGAGGTGAACACCTGTAATCCCAGCTTGGGTCGCATGAGTGGCTGATGCAGGAGGACAGCTGTGAATTCAAGGCCAGAGTGGCATACACAGAGACCCTGTCTCAAAACAAAAGACAAAGAAACAACACTCCAAAGGAACCATGTACATGTTTAAGTAAATAAAGATTTCTAAGCTAAATTTTTTTCCAATACTGGGGATTGAAGCCAGGGCTTTTGCACTGAGCTATATCCCTAGCGCTTTTTATTTATTTTTTGAGACAGGTTCTTGCTAGATTGCCCAGGCAGGACTCGAACTTGCATTGCAGCCTCCAGCCTCAGCTTCAGAGATTGCTGGGACTACAGGTGTGTGCCACCATGCCTAGCTCTAAACCAAATTTATATCAAATTCATATAAAAATTATGCATGCAGTTAAGTACACCCGCAAAATCATAATTTTGTTTGGAATCCATACTCACCAGCTTTTTGAAAGGGAATATATCATACATTATTCTACAATATTCCATGGAAGACTCTACTGAACAAGTCCACAATGATTTAGAGATGGGGGCCAAAGGGATGATGCCTTGGGTCCTATTCTTCACCAGCATATCAAACTCAACATGCTGTCTGCACGACTCTGCCATGTAAGGGCAGTGATCCACAACAAACACCGTTTTATGTGATTCAGAAAAAATCTTCATTTTGTTTTAACCTACATGAAGAAAAATACACTAGTCAAACGTTGATACATAACCTGCACTATGTTACATTGTTTCTAATGAATGTGTCTTTCGCTCTCGAAGTAACAGGGAACATGAACACCTTCAGAGAGAAAATATGTCCAACATATGACAAAGTTTACTGGGGTCATGATCAGAAAGCAGCTGTGTTGAGGCATGAGCTACACCATCTTTGGCTGCCACTTTATCGGGCATATGCAAAATTACAGCCTTTTGTGTTGTGTGTGTGTGTGTGTGTGTGTGTGTGTGTGCGCGTGCTTTTTGAAGGAATTTTAAATTGTTAAAAAGACACATTTTTTACATATAATTGTTCTTGATTTCCTTACATACACCAAACATAATAAATGCTATCTAGTCTTTAAATACACTTTTGATGATCCTTTCTAACTGACATCAATTACATATAAACCCCAAGCCGGCATTTTGGGGACCCCACCCCAAAATAGGGAAAGAAAACGTTGCAAGACTTCCGAAAAAATGCAGTTAAGATGAGGAGAAGGAAAATTAGCAGGAAAAACGAACAGCAAAAGTAAAAGCCAGAACACAACATCTCTAAGATCATTACACATTGGGTCTTAGCATTAGAATAGACCCTAAACTCACACTCTCTCCCCTTAGCTTTTGAAACACCACACAATTTATCACGTAGAACAAATAAATTTAGTCACTACCTTCACGCTGGGGAGGAGGAGAAACTTTTTAAACTTTCTGTTATAAAAACAGAGCATATGGTACTCCCTTACTTCGCTAATACAATCTTATCCTAAATAGTCAAATCCACATTCGAGAAGCACATGGTAAACAGAACAAGTGTTCATCAAAAAACGAACTGTCTTTCTATGATCCCGCTACTTTCTTCTGTTCTCAAATGCATGTCTCCTTCATGCAGAACTCTCTTTAAGAAACCTTCTAGACACACTTTGCTGGAGGATGGGGGTGGAAAGTACAAGGTGAGTGGATAGGGAAGACCTCAAGATCGAGGTTCGCTTACTTTCGTGCCTGGTCCTGCAGTGAAAACGAAGAGGCTGTGAAGCACAGCCTCTCTGCCAAAGGCTGCTGCCTGGGTGGGTGGGGAGTCAGCGCACAGTCAGGCGCGTCTGGTACCAAAGACTGAAGACTAAGCTTTCCCCACTCATCTCCCCGCACACCGGTCCTTCCCAGGCTTCCTAAATGCAGGAGCGCCTGCGTGCGCGTGCATACACACACTCGCGCACCCGGGCTCGCGCGTGCGCAGAGCTCTCTTCGGCAGGGCCGCCGAAAGTCCCTTCCCCCTCGAAGGGCCGCGGCACTAGTCGCTGAACAGGAAGAGGGCGGAGCCAAGGTGAAAAAAAATTCCTCCACTCCAGATTTTCTACCCGCTAGTTTTCCCAGTGGCACACTGGGAAGAACGATCTGGGCGACTTGAGAGTCTCCCCCAAAGCAGAGTATCACCCACACAGCACCAGCGGAACCAGCCAAAGACCCTCCGCCTTGGCGTAAGGCCCACCCATCAGATTCCCTTTCTCGGCCTCTCCACCTACGCCGGTTTTCCCTGGGAAATCACGCGAGACTTCACGAGAGGCCGAGAGAAAGCCTGGGACTAGATACACAAGGAGGGACAGCGGAGGGCCCCGCCCCTAGCGAGAGGAAGTCTCGCGAGGCTGCATCGCTTTGGGAGCGCGCGTCCGAGGCGGTCAGCGGAGGTTTCCCTCCGGGCGGGCCTGGGGCTGAGCCCCGCCGGCTCCTCGGCTGTCCCTCAGCGCTCGCGGCCCGGCTCTGCGTCTGGTCGCTAGAGAGGTGGAACGAGGGCGCGGAGTCTCTTCCGTTGGGTGCACAGGTACCGGTTGGCGGAGGCAGCTGACGGCTGTGCGGCACTGCTAGGAGCGGAGTGAGTGGGAGAAATCCGTGGACTGAGCGGCTGTGGGCTGGTCGGCAGCCTCCTAATCGCCCGCGCCGCCCCGGTGCCCTGCGCTCCGGGGAGCCGGACTTCGTGTCCCGCGCTCAGCGCGAGCTTCCCTATCCGGAACCGAGGTGCAGGGTCTCGTGAGCAGGCTGACCCTGTGGACACACCTTCCGTGTCTGTATTCTGCTTACTTTACCCACCCGAGACCTCACCGCGAAGGGTGGGCGAGGAGGGACCCTCTTCAGTCTTCACTTTACCCCTTTGCAGCATTTGACACAGAGAGCCAGTCCGTGTTTCTTCAAACTGCCCTCCAAAAGGTATTTTTTTTTCCCTCCTGTTTTTCTTCTCTGATGACTTCAGTATCTAACCTGCCCAGACTAGGAGCCTAGGAATAATCCTTGGCTGTGCATTGCCATTCACTTATTATTTCATCTTTCGCCAAAACTGTGGCGATTGCCCTAACTCCACCCCAAACTGATTTCCCACCATCATCGTTCCACAGAGCTTGCATTCTAAAATACTTGTTTTTATCTCGCCTCAAACTTTTCAGTAACAGTGTTACAGACAGAATCAAGTTCTGATCGTTAAGCTTATCAGTCGTTTCGGACCTCTTACAGTCTGTCTCAATCATATTTTACCTTTTTAGCCTCATCTTGTTTCTTTCCCAAATGCTTTAATATCCAACCATACCAGACTACTGACTTTCCCAGACGTGCCCTGCATTTCCACAAGTCTCTGCTTCGTAGGTGCTGTATCCATCTGTCCAGAATATTTCCTTCTCTGTTTCATCATCTGTGAAAACCCAGTGTATAGATGATTATCTTCTCAGACTCCTGCCAGTAACAGTCATATTACAGCTGCGCCCAAAGCACCTGAGATAGTTCTGCAGTATTTATTAGGATGTATTATTTGCTCATTTATCTATCTCTTCTGCCAGGTTAAACTTGAGTGTAGAATCATGTCTTGTGCATCTTTGAAACTAAAGGTAGTCCAATGCTTGGTGTATAGTAAGCATTATTTATGTTTCTGTATATATGTAGAAAAAATATCACAGGAGTTTTTAGTCGCTTAAAACCATAGACTTCTAGAGCTAGAAGGAGCCCCATATATTAGCTTAAAGGCCTCTCATCTGTATTGACTATGAGTGACCTTGCACTCCTAACTCACATGAAATTAATTGTAATATTCGAGATTATGTATAATAGCAAAAAAAGTCTCTAAATGGTTTTGCATTTTAGGCTACAGACAGTACTTGTTATATGTGCATTCATGCAACTCTTCACAGACTCTGGCCCATAGGTTAGAAATAACTGGTTTAGATTAGTTCCTTCTTGAGTATTTGAACATATGTACATGCAGGTTATATTTAGCCACAGTTCTAAGTGGACATGTACATTTTTTTAAAAATCCTCCAGTGTCAGCTGGATATGGTGTCACAAGCCTGTAATCCCAGCACTGAGGGAGGCTGAGGTAGGAATATCTCAAATTGTAGTCCAGCCTGGGCAACCCAGACCCTCTCTCAATACAAAAAGTAGTTCAGTTGTAGAGCACCCCAGGGTTCTCAATTCTCAGTACCAAAAAATTAATGAAATCCTCCAGCATCCTTCCCAATTCTGTTCCTTCCAACTTTAAAGATTCATCTTCTTCAGAAAGTTGCTTCATGAATCTCCAGATGTATTAATTCCCCCATTTTTAAGGACCGTGAAAATTTTCAGTGTTTTTAAATAGTGGTATGTCTGTATAAGATGCTTATTTTTATGTGAAATTTATGTTTGTTCTTGATATATTAAAGTTTGAGTTTCTCTGAAAGACATAACTATGCCTTTCATTTTTCTATTTTCAGGTGCCAGTAAATATTGTCTTCTAGTTAACATTAGAGGGACTTGCCTGAACAACACAATTTTTTAAATGAAACTAGATTGTTGACAACTAAAAACATATCTGTGGTGTGTTAGTAGTTACAGTATTTTTGTGTGGGTCCAGCTAGCTATAGGATAGCAAATTTGTAGATAAAGGAAACACATGGTTCAAGAGACTTGAATTTCTTTAAAATTTTGTTAACCAAAATCTAAAACTTAAACAGCTGGCATTTGCTGTCTTGGGTGGGTGGTGGTTTCTTTTTTATCAGTAGCAGAATGTTCCGAACCATCTGTTAGGAGTCTGACAGAGTGGGCGAGAGTAGGGGGTAGTACAGGAAAAAAATAAAAACTTGTTTTAAAAAGTCTCCTGTAATTTGGACCTACCTAGAGAAAATTATGTAAGTATATTGTGACCAATTAGTACAGGCACTATAAAGATAGGCAGATGAATTGAAAATAGAGGTATTCCTTTTTTTACTAGTCTGTTTTTAAGAATTTGAAACATACCAGAAAGATTGGAAAACTGTACTTCATCACTCCAATTACTAGCCAAAAAAGAGAGGGAAAGCATTTTTCAAAACTGATGGCAAGGTAAATTCATGTTATAAAATATTTTAAACTTTTTTTGTGTGGTTTCACATACAGGAAATGATCATGCAAATACTTAGAAACTGCTTTTCTGAAAACATCACTTTTTCTGAAATGTTAATAAAATTATGTTTTGAGTTATCTGCTGTTACAATTCCTTTCCCTGAATAGATGTCTTCATAGTTACAAAATAAATTTAAATGTAGTTTATTTGGATGGTAGTGTTTTTTTATGCAGCCTAAAGAATGTTTTCTAAAGCAGATATTAACAATTTTTTTAAAAACCTAAGAGTAAACATCCATTGCTTAATTAACAGATGCCTTTTTAAAAATAGTTTCTAGTTTTTTATTAGTTATATGAAAAAAAAATTTGAAATTTTGTTACCTTGAAAATTTCCTCCATATACGTATCCATTTATTTCCTGTGGCTGGCTTGAAATGAAAAATTTTCTAATATCTTGGAAGTTCCATTCTGGGGTAGGGTCAGGGAAATTGCTTTGTTTTTCCGTCTAGGGAGGTCAAGATCCTTTTCCTGTATGTGAAAGAAATAGGACTCTGGAGATTAAGCTTGGCTCAAGAGTAAAATGCTCAACTGGAGATTAGAAGTTCTATTTCTGGTACTAGCTTGGCTCTGTCATTCAGCTCCTTTTATTTGGAATCCCTGAATCTATTTTCTGATTCGTAAAAGGGGAACAACACGTGTTCTGGTGCCCAAGTGACAATGTAAGAAAGCTACCACTGGTTTGATTTAATTAAAATTATTACCTAGCAGATAGATTGTTATTCTAGACTACTTAGAGGGCTGTTTGGATTCAGTTAGGTTGGAGAGAAAGCTAAAAATAGATCAAACAATTTTGGAAAAACAGTGATTTGATATATCACATGGCAAAAATTTGTTTTACAACTATTAAATTGAGGCAGGGTGGGGCTCAGTGCAGAGATAGGCAAATAGCCATTTTAATGGGATTATGATGGATCTTATCACAGTTTTAGTTGCATTTCTTTGATGGCCAATGATGTTCAGCATCTTTTCATGTGCTTATTTGCCATCCATATATCTTTTTAGTTAAGTGTTAAGGTCTTTTGATCATTTTAAAAATTCGATTATTGTTAGTTTTGAGACACTTTATTCTAGGTACAAGTCTTTTGTAAGTTATATAATTTGAAAGCATTTTATTCCTCACTTTAGCTCATCATTTTAGACATCTTTGCAGTATTATTCGTGAGCAAATTTGTGATGTTGATGAAGTCCAGTTTATCAAATTTTTCTTTTATTAGTCACAATTTCAGTATCATGTTTTAAAAAAATCTGTCTTACTCCAGGTTATAAACATTGTTTTCTATTGTTTTCCTTACAGAAGTGTTATACTTTCTAATTTTACATTTAGATCTGTGGTGCATTTTAAGTTAATCTTTGTATAAAATGTACAGATTGTGTTGAGATTAGTTTTCTGGCATATAGGTACCTGGTTCTTCCAACACCAATTGTTTGCAAAATCTAACATTTCTCCTTTGACTTACCTTTGCACCTTTTCAAAAATCATTGACGGTATTTCTGTGGGCCTGTTTCAGGATCTCTGTTCTGTCTCTGTCATCACAACCTATCTTCACTACTGTAGCTTTAAATCTTAAAATTTGGTACTGTGATTTCTCCAACCTTATTTTCAAAATTGTCTTAAAATTTATTCCAGTTTCTTTGGGTTTCCACAGAAATTTTTAAATTACCTTGTGAATTTCTGCAAAAAGTTCTGCTGGGTTTTGATTGGAAAGTGCATTAAATCTGTTAAGTAGGCCAGTGGTAGAAAACTGATATCTCTGTTGTGTTGAATCTCCCAGGTTCTAAACATAAGGTTTCTACATTTTTTTTTTTAGGTTTGCTTTGGCTTCTTTCATTAACATTTTGTAGTTATCAGCATACACATCCTACTTGTATTTTGTTTTATTTAATTTCAAACGGTGTTTTTTTTTTTTTTCTTAAGTTATTTTAAATGTGGTTTTTGTTTTGGGGGATTTTTTGGTTTCTGTTTTTTTTTTATTGCTAGTTTACAAAAAACATGATTTGTGTGCTTGTATCTTACAGAATTGCTAAAATCATGTATTATTAGTTCTAAGAATTTTTTAAAAATTCTTTTCCAATCTATATTCTTTCTTTCTTTGTTACAGTAGTATGTTGAATAGGATTGGTGATCGGGACATCCTTTACTTGTTCTAATTTTAGTGAGAGAGTATTCAGTCTTTTGTCATTAAGTGTGGTGCTTGCTGTAGGTTTTTTGTAACTGTTCTGTCTCAGTTTGAGGAAATCCCCTTCTAGTCTAGGTTTTCAGAAAGTTTTTATGAAAGGATGTTGAATTTTTCATAACAGACCAGCTGTTACGATTGAGTGTTTTCTTCTCTGTACTACAGTGATGGGGAGGCAGACGTGTATTCTGGGGTAAACCCCACTGTGTCATGATATATTTTCTTAATATGACTAAATTGGAGTTCCTAATATTTTCTTGAGAATTTTTGTATTTGTACTCATGAGAGACAGTGGTCTGTGATTTGTTTTGTTTTTCTTATAGTGTCTTTGTGTGACTTTGGTATCACAGTAACGCTGGTATCATTTTAGAAGTTTGAAAATACTGTATTCCCTTTTCTTGAATAAATTGTGTGCTACTGATTTTATTTCTTTTAAAATCTACTTTAGAATTTACCTTTGAAACCATCTGAGTGTGGAGACTTCGCAGAATATTTTAAACTGCAAACTGATTTCTTTAATAATTACAGGGTTATTACAGGATTACAATAGTTAAATAGGATTTTAATAGTTAACTCTAGTATATATAATTAATGTTTATAAGACTATTAATAGTATCTACTCTTATGTGACTTTGTGTAGTTTTTGGGTTTTGAGCAATTAATCCATTTAATTTAAGGTACTCATTTCATGTGTGTGGAATTTTTTTTTTTTTTTTTGCATTCTTTTATGCTTCAGTTGAATTAGGGATCAGCAGTGTTATCCTGACTTTTATTCCTGACATTGGTAATTTAAGTCTTTTTCTCCCCTTGGTCAGTTTTGTTAGAGACATACAAATTTTATTGAACTTTTTACAGAACTAGCTTTTGATTTCATTGGGTTTCCTCTGATGCTTTCCTGTTTTTAATTTCATTGATGTTATTTTGCTGTTCCTCATCATTATTCTTTATTTACTTTGGGTTTATTTTACTATTGATTTCTCCTTTTCTTCATGCTCAGATAAATGATTTTAGATTTTTCTAAATTTCTAATACAAAGTTTTAAAGCTTTAAGTTTCCTTCATGGCAAAGTTTTTGAGATCTTATATTTTCATGTTTATATCAAAATGTCTTCTCATTTCCAGAAATTTCTATTTTTGATTCATGGCTTATTTTTAAGTTTCTTGTTTAACTTCTCGATATTTGAAGGTTTTATTATCTGTTATTTTTTTAGCTCAATTCTGATATGATCAGAGATCATAATTTGCATGGTTGCAATTCTTTCAAATTTGTTAGTTGGTTTTATAATCTATCCTAGTGAATGTCACATGTACACTTCAAAATAATGTGTACAGTAGTTCCCTCCCCTCCATCTGTGGGAAGTATGTTCCAAGACCCACCCCCTGTGAGTGCCTGAAACTGCAGCCAGTACCAACCTGATATTTATACTGTGTTTTTTCCTATGTATATCCATGATAAAGCTTAACTTGGCTCATGGTTTCAGAGGTTTCAGCCCATAGTTGGCTGGCTCCATTGCTCTTAGACCTGTGGCGAGCCAGAACATCATTGTTAAGGAGCACATGGTGCTCATCTCATGGTGGCAGAGAGAGGAAGGGCCTGGACACAAAGTACACCCTTCAAGAGCACAACCCCAGTGACATGCTTCCTCCCAAAGGTTCCGCCACCTCCTGACAGCTCTCCTGAGCAATCACCTCCTAAAGGCTCCACCTGTGAACACTACTGAATTAAGGACCAAGCCTTCAACCAATGAGCTTTTGCAGGGACATTTACCCAAACCATAACAGGATTGGAAAACAAGTCTTTATTTAGCACTTTGGTTGGTTGGTGAGTACATGGATTGAACCCAGGGCCTTACATATATAAGAGCATGCACTCTAGCACTGAGCCAAGATCCCTCTTCCATTTTAACGAAGCACTTATTACACACTGTTGCTGTAACTTTTGTGGATTTAAGTATGACAGTAAAAAGCAAGCACAAATTACTTTCTCTATCACAGTTTAACAGAGAGAACATTCATTTTTATTGCAGATCTTAGCAACCTTGGCATATAATTAAATAAGGGTTACTTGAACCGTAGCTCTGCAATACCATGACATTCAATCTGATAACTGCTTAGTGATAACTAAATCACTAAGAGGTGGGTGACTGACCATCATGACTACACTGGAGAAAGGGGTGATACACATCCTGAGCAGGAATGGATCACGGTTTCACCACACTACTCAGAATGGTGTGCAACTTTAAACTTATGAGTTGTTTATTTCTTTCTTTTTTTTTTTTTTTTTTTGCAGCACCGGGCATTGAAGTCACAACCTCGCGCCTGCCAGGGCAGGCGCTTAAGGCACTGAGCCAAACTCCCGGCCCTGGATTTTTTGAGGCAGGGTCGCACTATGTAGCTCAGGCCGGCCTTGCGCTTCTGTTGTAGCCCAAGCCGGCCTCGAACTCACAACGCTCCTCCTACCTCAGCCTCCCGAGTGCTGGGATTAAAGGCGTGCACCACCACGCCCGGCGAGTTGTTTATTTCTAAGTTTTCCATTTACTATTTTTGGATCACAGTTGCTTATAACTAAAACCATTGGAAAGTGAAACCATAAAGGGAGACTACCGTATCGTGCTGTTACTGGTTTTAGCATTTCGTAATGCCAATTCAATCATTGACTGTAGTTGATAATACTAATTTCATCTATATCCATCGTAATTTTTTCTGTGTACAAGTTTTATGGTTTACTAGGAAAGTACTGTTGAAATTTTTGGTAGAAACTGTAGTTGTCTCTACTTTTAGTTCTTTTAGTTTTTGCTTCTAATATGTTGAAGCTCTCTAGCCAGGTGCATGTACATTTAGGATTCTTATGTCTTCTTGGTGAATTGGTCCTTTTATCTTTATGTAATGCTCCTCTATTCCTGGTAATTTTCAGTGAGGTCTATTTTGTTTAGTATCTATGTAGCCACGCCAGGTTTAAAAAAGAAAACACTGTATTGAAATATATAACTTATGTACTATACTATTTACCTGTTTAAAGTGTACAATTTTAGGGTTTTTAGTATACAGAGGACCCTTGCTTACAAATTCAGTGTGTTTGCAAGGACTGATTGTAACTCAAGTTGGTTGTAAGTCAAAACTTTTTCCTATAAGAAATAATGTAAACACCTGTAATATGTTCTGAACCTCCCAAAGCACCCCTTAACCCACCTTTTCATAATAAAGAAGGGTTGTATAATGTGTGCAATTTACCAGAAACACCAATAGTTTTCCTAGTGTATTCTCCAAAAACTTATAAAATGTGCCTAATTTTCCAGAAATAATCATTTCATACTGGACTCACCATTCAAGTTGACATCTTTGGCTTGCAGGAAGGGAGAATAAAATGAAAGGTGGTTACTGTTTGGAAGGAGAGTCCCTTACATACGAATATCAAGAATCTGGCTCTCTCGTGTCCTTTCTCTCCTTGGGAGAGTCTGTAGCCCACTAGGACCTGGCTCTGGGTCACTAGGTATCAACCTTTTCAGAACTAAAAAGTGATCTAAGGTTGCCTGTCTTGTGTTTAATGCTGTTCTGTAATATGACATGAAATTGTCATTAAGCAAATGAATGCAACGATTGGTTTTTTCTCTATCTGAATGGATCTTTTCTACAAATGTTTATAGCTCTGTCCATTTTTTTGGGATTTCCTTTATTTTTGAAGAATAACTTTGCTGCACTGGTTGTTGATAGTCCCCCTTCTTTTCAGAAAGCTCCTCAGTTGCCATCCTCTGTTGCTAAGCCAGGAGTGGCTGAAGTACCTCTGTAGGCAGTTCCTCTGAGTGTTCCTCCACCAATTCCTCAGTGTCACCACTGTCTCCCTGCAAGCCTATGGACTGTGCTCTAGTGGCAGTGTTACCAAACACAAGGTCAACTGAAGGCTCAGGCTCCTCTACACAGCCTTCAAAGTCCCTCTCCTGTATAATTTTAGGCCACACTATTACAGGCAGATCTCAGTGTCCATAGAGAGACACTGACCCAGAATTTCTCAGTTAACCTCACACAGGAAAGAGTGTTGTAATGTTCCTTCCAGAACTCTTTAAGAGTTAAGTCTATATCTGAGAACATCTGGAAGCACTTCAGGAACAGCTCCTTGGTTTATGGCTTCTTAAAGTTAGCTATAACCTGCTGATCCCTGGGCTATAGTACAGGAGTTGTATTAGGTGAGAGAAACCCAACTGAGAGCCATGGAAATTCTTCCAAATCTCGTGAGTAAGCAGGAATGTTGTCCGTGATGAGGAGAGCCTTCAGTGATAAATCTTTGTCCTCTAGATATTTCTTAATAGTAGGATAGAAAGCACCCTTGATCCACTCAAGAAAAAGTGCTCTTGTTACCCAGCCTTTTGCATTAGATCTCCATATGACTGCTTGCCTGTTATTCATGACTTTATGTTTTTTGAACACTCTAGAGTCCTCAGAGTGATAAACTTTATATATAGACTTTATCTTGAGGTCACCACTCACACTGGCACATAGCAATAAGGTTAGCCTCTCTGTGGCTTTGCATTTTCATGTCTTCCTGGGTAATGTATGTTCTCCTGGGCATTTTCTTCCAGAAAAGGCCATTTCCATCAGAGTTGAAAGCTTGATGAGAGCAAAAGCCATTTCTCTGTGTCATCATTTTGAAGTGGTATATGTGATTTTCATCAGCCCTTTTATCAGCATTGGCTGTTTCACTATGCCTAGTTACACTATGAACTTAAGTTCTCACTTTAAAATTGTGAAACTATGTGCTGGCACAAAATGTTTCACCATTATTACTTGTTTCTGGATTATCCTTTGTGAGAGCTGCATTTATAGCCCTTGCTTTTTTGCAAATTATAGACTCAGGCTATAACATGCCGTCTGCCTTTCGTTTATCCACACTAATAATAGCCTTTTGTACCTCCTTTAACTTTTTTTTTTTTTTTTTTTTTTTTTTTGGCACTGGGGATCGAACTCACAACCTCGCACCTGCCAGACAGGCACTTAGGCTACTGAGCCAAACTCCCAGCGCTAGTTTTTTTGAGGCAGAGTCACACTGTGTAGCTCAGGCCAGCCTTGTGCTCTCATGGTAGCCCAAACTGGCCTTGAACTCAGAACGCTCTTCCTACCTCAGCCTCCTGAGTGCTGGGATTAAAGGTGTATGCCACCACGCTTGGCCTCCTTTAACATTGTTGGTGGGGACTTACCTTTTTTTTTTTTTTTTTTTTTGTGGCACCGGGGATCAAACTCACAGCCTCACGCCTGCCAGACAGGCGCTTATGCCACTGAGCCGAACTCCTGGCCCTGGGACTTACTTTTTGAGTAACACCTTTATCAGCACTAGCTTCCTTATACAGATCTTCTCGTGATAAAATCGTTGAGATGGTGGATTTCGACATGCTGTACATATAAGTGAGATCAGTCACATACTTTATAATTGTGATTGCTTTCTTTACCTTCCCTTTCTTCCTTAGCTTCTTTTCTAGCTTTTTGGGGTCCATTCTGATAGCAGTAATCAGTGATTATATAAAACTCTGACCGAAATCATGTTCACAAACATGCACATCTGGTCTCAGACTGATTATGTACATTTACATATGTTTTCCTGGCGTAGTGAGTCTTTGTTTACAACTGCACAAGTATCCAGCATTTGGGTCATAACTCAAGACTTCGGTCATAGGTTAAACCTAAAATTTCAGTTATAGCCCAAGTTGTTCATATGTGTGACTGGTTGTAACTTGAGGGTCCATTATATTCCCAGAGTTGTGCAACCAGTATACTTCAGGACATTTTAATCACTCCATAAAGAAACTGTAGACTGGTATTTGGGAGGCTGAGGCAGGAGGATGTCAAATTCAAACCTAGCCTGTGGGTTCAACTCCCAGTGTTGCAGAGAGAAAGAAAGGAAGGAGGGAGAAGGTAAAGAAGGAGAGAATGAAATAAGAAAGGAGAGGAGGGGAGGGAGGAAATGGGGGGAAAAAAAGGCTGTAGGCGATCAACAATCGCTTCTCACCCCCTTGCCTCTTCCCAACCTCCCTACCCGCTGCCACACCTCAGCCTGGGACGTTTCACTAACCTGTTTTCAGATTCTGTGGGTTTGCCTCTCCTGGACATTTAATATCAATGGAATTACGTAACATGTGGTCATCATCTGTGGCTGACTCCTGTGACTTAGCCTAACTTACCAGTTACCATCCATGTGGTTGCAGGTGTCAGGACATCGTTCCTCCTCTTTTCTGTCAAATATTGCACTGTATTAATATACTGCATTTTATTCATGAATCAGTTGAGTGACATTTGGGTTAATTCTAATCTCAGGCCATGGTGAATATTTTCATTTTCTAGTTTTGTACTTAGGAGTGAAATGTTTAACCTTCTGAGGAGCTACCACACTGTTTTGTTTTCCAAAGTTTCTGCACCAGCCTGGGTGTGGTGATGCATACCTGCAGTCCCAGCACCCTTGAACACTGAGGCAGGAAGATCACAAGTTCAAGCCCTGGCTGGAGAATTTAAGCAACTTATGGAGACACTGCCTTGCAATTTAAAAGAGAGTAGGCAGGGACTAGAGGTATAACTCCATGCAAAGGCCCTGGCTTCAATTTCCAGTACTGCAGAGTAGGTGGATTGTATTGCAAAGTTCTTTCCAAAGTTCATTTATTTATGGCTCTGACTTGACTCTGTACTATAGTTTTAATTTAACTTCTTTAGACCTGAGTTCTGGCCTAGGAATTGGCCTGTTTAGGACAACCCTTAAGAAAGGGTGGCTCATAAAACATTAGGTAAAATTTAGTAGAAAGAGAAAAAAAATTCAAAGAGAGTAAGTTTCAGAAAGTTACAAGTTCTTTCAAGACACTATTTTAAAATTAAAATCTTGAGGTTTCCAAGTACCAATTCAGGAACTTTGCTGTGGACTATAGAGTTTTTTCCTGAGATCTCTAATTTGATCCCCAGGTCTGTATATCTTGTTTTTATGCCAATGCCATTCTGTTTTGGTTACTGTGGCTCTGTAGTATGTGTTGAAGTCAGGAGTTTTGAGCTCCCAATTTCAACATGTTTTGGCTCTTTTTGCTCAAGATTACATTAGCCGCTTGGGTTCTTATGTGCTTCCATATGGGTTGTAGGATTGTTTCTCCTAATTCTGTGAAGAATTCCATTGGTATGTTAATGGGGATTACGTTGACTGTGTACATCATTTTGGAAGTATGGACTTCCAAACAATTTTCACTCTTTGACTCCATGCACATGGTAGCTCTTTCCATCTTGGACTTTTCAGTTTCTTTCACTAGTGTTCTATGATTTTCATTGTAGGGATCTTTCACTTCTTTAGTTAAATATATCCACATGTGCGTGTATGTGTATGTGTGTGTTCCTATTGAGAGCATGATTAATTTCATGATTTCTTTCTTAGCAGATTTGTGCTTGATACATAGAAAAGCTACTGATTTTTGTATCCTGCTGAGTTCATTTATCATTTCCATTAGTCTTTCTTAGAGGATTTGATCTAAGTTCTTTGCATCTGTAGTTTCTTTGTTGTTGTTGTTGTTGTTGTTGTTGTTGTTGTTGCGTTGTTGTCCTATCCTTTTCAGATTTTGGTAGTACAGTAATGCTGGCAGTGAGAGAACAATCTTACAACAAATGAAACTTAAGCATATCTGTGTTAGCATGAAATTAAAATAAGGCAGTATGCTTATTTGTTTGGAGTCTCGATTTTGATTTTAATTTTAATTACAGGTATTCCCTTAGAAATGAGTTGCACAATTGAGAAGGCACTTGCTGATGCCAAAGCCCTTGTTGAAAGACTGCGAGATCATGACGATGCAGCCGAGTCTCTAATTGAGCAAACCACAGCTCTCAACAAGCGAGTGGAAGCAATGAAGCAGGTTTGGTTTTGCTTTCTTGCTGATTCCATTTAACAAAAACTGTCACTGTCCTTTATATATTGCTTAAATTGCAAACTACTGCTAAATTAGGAATTTTTTAAAGTTCTGTAAGATTTTAAAATGACTTGACTTGTATGTTTTACTTTAGGATATAATTTTGTCATGTTCAAGTGGCATATATATGTGTATATATTCTAAAACCTGTAAGGTTTTTTTTTTTTTTTTGGATTACTGGCAATTGAACCCCAGGGCACACTTTGTATCTCTAAGTTGTACCTCCATCTCTTTTTTATTTTATTTAGTTAGTTGTTTTTTTGTGTTTTGTTTTTTGGTACCAGGGATTGAACTCACGACCTGGCACTTGCCAAGCAGGTGCTTATGCCAATGAGCTAAATCCCTGGCCCTCTTTTTTATTTTTTAGTTGGAGATAAGGTCTCTCTAACTTGTTCAGGCTGGCCCTAAATTTGAGACTTCCTGCTCAGTGTCCCAAATAGCTCAAGTTACAGGTATATGCTACCATGCCCAGCTAAATTTCATCACTTTTCTGACAGAGATGCACATTTGAGCTTAGAAAATAAATTAATTTGTTACGTCTAGATACGTTGACAAAGACCAAATACCTGTTACTAATGTTAGCACACATTTTACACTGTCTTACGTAATGTAGAAATGTTTATGGTTTTCTTTATAAAAGGTGTTACATGATTCTATTTAATAATCAAATCGTTTTTGAAAATAATGTAAGGCACTATGAGTGGTCTGTTCCCTTTGCAGTTACTACATTTATACTTTCTACCTTATTTTTAGTTTAATATTGTCAATTAAAAAAGAAATAATGCATTTCACTTCTTGTTAATTACTTCCTAAATGCTTCTTGCTCTACGTGTGTAACAGAATATTCTAGTGAGCCATGGAGTATAAGCCTTCCTGTGATAAAAATGTTCAACTTATTTATTTATTTATTTTTAATTTGTTTGCTTTTGGTCTTTTTAAGATAGGGTCTTGCTGTGTAGTTCAGGCTGGCCTTGAGCTTACTTTATAACCCAGGCTGGTCTCACACTTGTAATGATCCTCTTGCCTCAGCCTCCCGAATGCTGGGATTAAAATGTTCAACTCTTAAGAAAACTGTATGATCTCTGATACTGTAAGATGGGAAAATTCTCACAGCTAACTCTTGAAACATACTCGTTTTCCAAAGAAAGGAGGCAACGCTGGGATTGAAACTATTGACAAAACTATGGAAATAGTGGAGCAAATGTGTTTGGTCTGTTTGCCCTAACAAATTACTGACCTGTAACTTCAGTTCAGCTCAGGCAATCCAGTGAAAATATGCCTGATATTGACTTGTTTTTTCAAAAAGCATAGTCTGACATCTGAAGTTAAGAACCAAGAGTGTACTAGCCCCAACGGCACATGCCTGTAATCCTAGATATTCCAGAGGGTAAAGCAATTGCAACTTTGAGGCCAGTCTGGCAATTTAGTGAGATCCTATCTCAAAATAATAGGTAGATAGATAGATAGCCAAGGATACAGGTTGGGCTGTCTGGGTTCAATCCCCATTTCAGCCAAAGGAAAAAGAAAAAAGAATCAAGAGTATTACAATGAATCCATTGCTAAGTGTCTGGTAAGAATACCTTGAAGGTAAAGAAGTGTAATTTTAAAGTTAGATTTTCTTTTAGTTTTTCAAGCAAAATCTTTGCATTTTTTCACGTTCTTTTATTTATTATTAATAAAGTACACATGCCATAAAATTTATTGGATTTTAGTGTAGTCCCAGGTTGTGCAACCATGACTACAATCTAATTCCAGTGTATTTTCATCATCGCAAACCCTTTATCACTTGGTGGTTTCTTCTGGCCTCCACTCATCATACCCCAGCAAGCACTATTCTTTCTCTTTGTAGATTTGCCATTCTGGATTTTTCTTATGAAAGGAATAATACAGTAGTATGTGGCTTCTTGTGATTGGCTTCTTAACAGAATGTTTTTAAGATTCATCTATGTATCAGTACTTCATTTCCGTGTATTGCCCAATAATACTGCACTGGAAGGATGCAGTGCCATTTTGTTTATTCATTCAGCTATAGTGTATGATGCTGCTGTGAATATTCACAGGGTTTTGTGCAGAAATGTTTTCAGTTCTCTTGAGTTTGTCCATAAGGGCAGAATGGATGGGTCACGTAATACCTCTTAACTTTTGGAGGGTCTGTTCAGTTATTTATATTTATTCATAGATCAGATAAAAATTTGCAAATATTTTTCTTCCCTCATGTCCTTTTTTAATGTTTTTGTTAGTATCAGGAAGAAATTCAAGAACTTAATGAAGTTGCAAGACATCGACCACGGTCTACATTAGTTATGGGAATCCAGCAAGAGAATAGACAAATCAGAGAACTGCAGCAAGAAAACAAAGGCAAGATCCGTTATTACTATGTATAGCAATTCAAAAGAGAACTTTAATCTGCAGTCGTGATACTGTTTTGGGACCAGTTAATGTTTTCCAAGGTAGAAGAACAGCCATCTGAAGTTACTTTTTCATAGTAACCTCATTTCTATTGTATATACCTAAATTATATTTATTATTATTTATCTTGTCCTATATGTGAATGTCTGTCTTGCTTGGCATCATCTTAGATTCTAACCCAGAATATCCAGCTTACACCATTGTTCTTGTCTGTAAAACGACTCAGCTTCATTTTCTGCATTCCCACTGCTTGGCCCCCAATGTAGGTGCTTATAAATTTTTGCTTATAGTGTCCTAGCTGGCCTCCTTGATTCTGGTTTCACCTTTGTCCATCAGCCTTCAACACAAGTATCTGATTAATTTTTCAAAAATAAATCTGATCATGTTATTCTTTTGCTTAAGAACTTTTAGCGTATCCTGTTTCCTTATACAGGGGCCTTCAAAGTCAATGCCCAGCCTTCTTTCCTTATTCCCACAGCTGTCTTCTATGAACCCCTGGTTCTTGCCATCCTTAACACATCATCCTCTTTCATGCCTCTTGCTTAGAATGCTTATTCCTTCATTTTTCAGCCCATGAAATTTAAGCTCATCTCATCTAAGTACTACTACTATGAAGCTTTCACCAATGTCTCCCCCACAGACTTTTTTTTTTGTGTGTGGCTGTTTGAGACAGGGTCTCACTATGCAGTTCGGGCTCACCTTGAGCTCACTTTGTAGCCCAGGCTGGTCTTGAACTCACAGTGATCCTCCTGCCTCAGCTTCCTGAGTGCTGGGATTACAGGCATGAGCCACCACACCCAGCTTCCCGCAGACTTCTTAAATATCTTGAGTAGCTCTTCACTCCGCATTTGCCACATGTTGTTTTCTTTGCTAGACTCTAAACTCTATGGCCTTTAATATGCCTAATAAGCAGGAGCATTGTCTGATACTTAATTGGTGTTCAGTAAACATTGAAATGATTCTTTGAAAGTGAATTTAAACCAGGTATAGTGGTGTATTCTTATAACCCCAGCGCCTGAGAGACTGAGGCAAGACGATAGTGAGTTTCAGGATGGTCTTGATCTACATAGCCAGGCCCTGTCTCAGAAAATAAATGAATAAATAAAATGACCTTTTAAAAAAACTAGGGAATTAATTTGATGACCTTTACATTATATGGCTAGACTTTTGTGGATCGTGTTTTCTTTTTAAAAATGGTGTTTCAATAAATATAATATAGAAAAGAATATGTTATGTACTTTCAAATCAAATTTGAATAAAATATACTGTTATTCTTGATAGAATTGCGTGCATCCCTGGAAGAACATCAGTCTGCCTTGGAACTTATAATGAGCAAGTACCGAGAACAAATGTTCAGATTGCTAATGGCTAGCAAAAAAGATGATCCGGGTATAATAATGAAGCTGAAAGAACAGCACTCGAAGGTAACACATTCTATAAATGGGAATTTGAGATGGAAAAGAGGCTAGTTGGTTAACTTGTGATCAGATTTTTTTGTGTGTGGTGCTGGGATTCAAACTCAGGGCCTTGTACATGCAAGGCAAGAACTCTACCACTGAGCCACATCCCCAGCCCTGTGATCAGATTTTTAAAAAGAAAGAATCAGATGTTTAGTAAAACCGTTTAAACCTGATACTGAACATTTCATGACATTTTCTCCTTTTTCTTTCATTCATTTCTTGTTCATTATATATCATTTACTGTTTGATTTGTTTCTAACACCTATTGTTAGTCACTTTAATGTATATAGTTTATATTAAAAAATAAACTTTTGGAAATAAAGGTAAGTTTTTCAATTCAAATTTATTTTTATAAGATTATCTGCTTTTAGAAGTTATCTCTTCCAATAAATTTGTGTAATGACAGTGGTTGCAAAACAAAAATTGAAATGCTAAAAACCGAAAGTAACTAAATGTAGATTTTTTTCTTCTTAACACAGTTTTCTGAATGAAGCTAATTCATACAGATTATTAATGATCCTGATTATAGTGGAATAACCATGGGGTAGAGGAGAGGAAAAGAAGCACCCTATTAAAATTTGCCCTCTCCCTCACTGTGACATATCAGTTGACGTTGTTTTTTAAGACACAGATGACATCGTTAGAATCTACAGTGTCTTTCTGGTTGCTCGTTGTCATTCCTGTGTACGTTCCCTTTGGTATATCCCATATTTGTTAGCAACTGTTGGGAAAACCAGTAGAGTAACTTTTTCCAGTTACATTTTGAACTAATTTTAACTGCTGGTATGAAATAAAAATGTTGGACTAGACTTCAGTGATAACTAGGATGGATAACTAGATGATGGATAGGCCATGATTTGAGTGAATAACGGGGAGTTATTATTAATATTAAGAAATAGTGCTTGTTGTAAGACATAGTTTTATCTTTCTCAATTGTTGAAACACATTTTAGACCTCTCTCTTTCTCTCCTTCTGTCTGTCTGTCTCTACCTGTTACTCTGTCTTTCTCTTTTCTTCCTTTTTTTTTTTAGCAGTGCTGGTGTCAAACCCAGGGCCTCATGCATACTAGGCAGGTGTTCTTCCTCAGAGCTACGTCCCAGCCCAGTGTTTAGAGTTTTTAAAATATGTCTTCCATTTCATTACTTGTAATTTTAAAATTACTATTAACTCTATTAGAATTAAATACCTAGGAAATAGCTCTTTGTGTGACAACTTTATATATTAGGAAACTTACTAGGTACCTTTTGTCTCAACTATTAAAATAATAAATTATTAAAATTGAGTTTAGTATCTAATTATAATATTCATCTCTTTACCAAATGGAGGGTGAATCTCTAAGGGATGCTCTTTTGAATATAAAATGTTACTAATGAAACATTTAATTACAGTTAAATGTATAAAGGAATATAGAGGGGCCAACTTAAAATTATTGCTAGGATAAATGTAATCTTCAGACTTTGCAAAAGGCTGTTGTAACTTGAAAAATCAAAATTTGAAATTTAAAGGGAAGAATACCATGACTAAAAACTGCTGAGCTAATGCAGCTTGTTAGTCCCATCTGGGAGGAACTATGACAGAAAATATTTTCTAAAAAACACTGGGGACCTGGGCTGTAGCTCAGTGATAAAGCAAGTGTTTAGCATGTGTGAGGCCCCCCAGTACCAGAAATAATGAATGAATAATTAAATAAAATGCATTAGATGGTATATTCACCAGCGCTGTTCTATAATTAGCAAAGTTAAATGTTTCCTAAGATAGCTAAAAACCATCCATTTCATTATATAGAGTTCACTTTGCCTTCTATAAAATGACTATTCAGTTACTTGCTATTAATTCTAACTAATACATATTAATGTTTGTGATTTTGATTTTTCCCAAAAAGGAGATACTTTGGCTCAGTTAAACATTTATTCACACTTGGACTGGGTTAGTTGTTATGGCAATTACAAGGTGAGTAAGTTCTATTACTGTACAAGCATGCAGTGTTATTTACAGGAGCTGCAGACAGAAACTCATGTGAGGTAGGGTATGGTAGAAATATGAATTGCTACTGCAATATTAAGAGAGCAGGATTGGTTCTCATTAGGAGCAACTGAAAAGATGTTAAGGAAAGATATAAAAATTAATCTAATCCAGTCTTTAATTATAGGGATTAGGTTCAGTAAGCAGAAACGATTAAGCAGAAAGAAGATAATGGCACAGAAGTGTGGGATTCTAGGATATGTTTAGGTACTAGAGCTCTGAGAAGCCTAAACACAGTAACAGTTTTATAATACACTTAGAGATAACAAATAGAGTTACACTTAGCATCATTTTTGAGCAAGAGTTCCTTTTGAAACTGCTGTAATACAGAATTTCGTTCACACCTAGAAGTTTTTGAGTTCACACTTTAATAGAACTACCGGGTGTGGTGGCACATGCCTGTAATCCTAGCACTCGAGAGGCTGAGGCAGGATGACTGCTGCAAGTTCAAGACCAGCCAGGGCTACAAAGTATATTCAGGGTCAGCCTGAACTTCATAGCAAAACCCTGTTTCAAAAAGGACAATAAATAAATAAATTAGTTAATAGGATTTATTTTCATCCCAATGCCTATTTTTACATCCTTTTTAACAGATGCCTTTTTGGAAATCTTAAAAAAGCAAACATTTCAAACAGTTGGCTAACACGCATGAACTAACACTCATTCAGTTCTTAATTACGGATAATATCCGTAGTAACATTGTAATGACTCTGTACTACAGATCGACATGGTCCATCGTAACAGCTCCAAAGGATTCTTCCTTGCTGCATCTCGGCACATCCTCGAAGCACCTCAGCATGGACTCGGGAGGAGGCACTTGGAAGCAAATCAGAATGTACCCTAAAAAACAGTCAGCTTGGGGGTGTGGATGGAAGGGGGGCCCTTTTACATTGAAGTTCTGTCCCAGATTAGATGAGCAAATAAATCAATTAATAGAATGCTACACTTTTGATACCCCTGCCTGTTCAGTGGGAAATTTTAAATTTGTCATTAATTCTGTGTCATACATAATCTGATACGTGACCATAGATTTTAAAGGACATGTAGCTCAGCTTTTAATTTATTAGCTCTTGTTAACTATTCTGTAAATTTTGTTTCTGCAAAATAGTTATTCTCCTTCTGGACGTCAGTGATATTTTCTTGGCATTAATTTTAACCTGAATCATAAAGATGTTGGTCCCTCGAACTATTAATGAAATGTTTTCATTTCAATTTTTTAAATTCTTTAGTTTGCGTTTACAAATAAAGCAAAAATGCCTTTTGTTTAGGCATTATAATTGAGTATATTATTGCTCTCATTGTGTTTTTAACTTAAAAAAGAATTAGATCATGGCAGGTCTTTTACTGAGTAAAGTAGAAATCAACTTAGGTGCACATTAGAAATCAAAGGCATTTCAGTACAGTTCAAGGATTATGTTGCTGATACTACCTTTGTGATAGTTTTGAAATCACAGTTCTTACCTTTTGTTCCCATTAAAAATTCTGCGATTGTTCTCTGTAAAGATTTTGTGGTTAATAAATGAATCATTAACTGGGCCTATAAAAATACTTTGCATTTGAACTATTAGGTTTTTTTCATGTGTTGATCTCTTTTTTTCAGCTGTTGATCTAGAACATATTCTACCCTAAAAAATTAGTTCTTCTTCCATTTTAAGAAGTACTTGCTGCTTTTGTAGTTTTTAAACCTGTTTTTCAACCACAGGACTGACCAAATCATAAATTGAGAAAACTTGCTATTTAAAATTTCAGTTCACTGCATATTCAGTTTGTTGTTGCAGTTATCTGTAATTACATGCTTTTAAGCATTATATCCCCTTTTACAGTAAGAGGGAGTTTAATGATATTTAACTGGTTTAGGACATGGCAAATTTTGTATTGATATCATTTTTGCTGTTATAATCTAATCCAAGACTAATACAACTTTCTAAACAAGGGAGATATTCTTATCTCTGCTATGAGATGTGGCCATTGAACACTAACGTGTGTCACTAGTGTGACTGAAGGATGGAAATTTAATATATATTTGATTTTAATCACACTGTACTGGACAGCACAGAGGTCTCTTACTGTGCCTTCTTCTGAAGTACTCCAGTTACATAGGTTTCTCCTGGGGAATAGCTCAGTGGTAGAGTGTGTGCTTAGCATGCTCAAGGCCCTGGGTTCAATCTCTAACACCAAAAGAAGTAAAATAACAACCGGCAGTTTTGTTCCAAATTATTAAAGTAGTGCCGGAGTGTGGCTACATGGTAGCATGCTTACCTAGCATATTCAAGGCCCTGGATTTGATCACCAGCACTGCAAAAAAAAAAAAAGTTGTTTTTTTTCCTTTGTTTCTTTCAGTGTAATAGTTTTGTAGGTCTTCTGAGACCTTGTTCAAATTCTTTTTACAAGAGAATGTGTATAGCTAGTGGAGACTTGATGTCTATTTGAGGAATTTTTATTCACTATAAACTTAAGTTTTGACCTTAATGCAATAAATTAATCTCCGTTGCCAGTGAATAATGGTCTGTAGATACTGTTTACTGATAAAAGATTATTCTCAAGTTTCTGTGGACTTTAAACATTTTTTTTGTCTGTCTCTCACTATGAACTATAAGCTCCATCAGGCAGAGAACGCATCTTATTAGGCTTTATACTTCTGTTGCCTAGCACAGCCCAGCCTGCCATAGGTGTGCAAAAAAATAAGGATTGAGAATGGAAAAATGTGTCCACCTAACAGACTGAAATTACATTTTCAACAGTTGGCAAAGAAGGCCATTTAATATTTTAATACTTAAAAACAGAATTCTGTTCATTTTACTCAATATTTACTATATACCAAACACTAAATAATAGGCATAACATTGAATAATAAGTATGAACAGGATATACTTCCTCTGTCGGGAGTATATTACAGTGTACAAAAGGTTCTAGATTGAATTGGGATTAATTTATAGACATGGGTAATACAGAAGAGATTTGTAAACCATGAAGACTTAAGAACAGAGATTGAATTTGTCAATAACCTTTATCTTCCTCATTATGGTAATAGTATATTTAGGTGCAAGAAAGAAAAAAGTTGCTGGTCATGGTGGTGAGAGAACTGTGAAATAAGTAAACTCCTTGCAGGCGGGTTTGGTTCTATTATGCTGTTGGCCTTAATTCTAGTCCTAATAGAAATGTAATTTAAAAAGCATATTCATGATCAACAAATTTTGTTGTGTTCTGTTATATTCCTGTTACATATTACAGCATGGTATATATTATATATCAGGATATATAGTCCTGAAATATAAGAATATTACATTCAAAATAAACAAAGAATAATACATTCATGTTAAGTGGCACTGTGGATTTTATAAAAAAGAAAAGGATCCAGAAGTTAAAGTATTTCACTGATTTCCAACTGTCATCCTTTTGTTTCAGGAGTTACAGGCACATGTTGACCAGATAACTGAAATGGCAGCAGTAATGAGAAAAGCCATTGAAATCGACGAGCAGCAGGGTTGCAAGGAACAAGAAAGAATATTTCAACTTGAAGTAAGTTTTAAGTTGTAAATTGTAGGTAAAAACTGTGCATACAGCCTACATCAAAAAACATATCCCATACTTTTCTGGGATACTTGGTAATGTGATTTTTTGTGTTCTTTTGGTTTTTATTTTTTGCTTGAGACAAGGTCTTGCCATGTGGTTCAGGCTAGCCTTGAACTTGCACCAGTCTTCCCAAATGCTGGGATTAACAGGTGTGTTTTTGTTTGTTGGTTTTGTTTTTTTTAGCTATTCAGAAAACTTTTAATTTGGGTTGGTTTTAATTTTGGTTTTGGTCTCATAAAGTATTCTTAAAATTTACCCAAATCAGCTGTGTGTGGTGGCGCACAACTTTAATCCCAGCACTCAGGAGGCTGAGACAGGATCATTGCAAGTTCAAGACCAGCCTGGCAAAGTGAGTTCAAGGCCAGCCTGAACTGCATAGTGAGACCCTGTCTCAAAAAATAGGGCCAGGGATTTAGCTCAGTGGCTTAAGTGCCTGCCTAGCAGGCACGAGGTTATGAGTTCGATCCCCTGTACAAAAAATAAAAAAATAAAAAATTTACCCAAATCTTTTTTTTAAATTGGTACATTTTAGATATATATAATGATCACATTCATCATAGGGAATTTGTACTTTTACATGATATAGCCTAGTGCTTCTTTTTGGTCATTCCCCTTTTTCTTAAACTGGATGCTGCTGTTTTTATGGATTTATGATACAAAACCATGTATATTGTAGTATAAGAATCTAGGATCATTAGTAATTTATGCCAGAAATTGAGAAAGTTGGTTTTTGTTCCTGTGTTACTTTTTTACTAAATGAATGTACTTCAATTTTGTGATTTAAGCTGGGTGTGGTGGCACATACATGTAATCCCAGCATTTGGAAGGCTGTGGCAGGAGGATCATTGCAAGTTCAAGACCAGCTTGGGCTACAAAGTGAGCTCAAAGCCAGCCCAAACTACATAGCGAGCCCTGTCTCAAAAAGACACACAAAAAAGTAATTTAGAAAAATTTGTTCCTTCTATTAAAGATAGCAGTGTTGCAGGGGAATACAGTTTTTAATCCACAAATAATATTTTTTGCAAACGCTTATTTTTCTGAGAACTGTAAAAGCCTTTGTCTCTTCTCCATTTTATTTTATTTTATTTTATTATTTTATTTTATCTTATTTTGGTACTGGGAATCGAACTCACAACCTCACATCTGCCAGGCAGGCACTTATGCCACTGAGCTAAATCCCTGGCCCTATTTTATGAGACAGGGTCTCACTATGCAGTTCAGGCTGGCCTTGAACTCACTTTGTAGCCCAGGCTGGTCTTGCCTTCACAACGATCCTCCTGCATCAGCCTCCTGAGTGCTGGGATTAAAGGCACGCGTCATCACACCTGGCTGCTTCTCCCTTTTAGCAGAAGAACAAGTTGTTGAATAACTCATGTCAGAAAAATAACTTTCCATACTTTAAAAAGTTTCATTTTAAAATGATGGTAAGGAAATTGGTTACAGAGGGCCAGAAATGATTTCTTTCTGAGCATGTGTTCTCCTATCTGTACAACAAAAGTGGGCAAACTTTTCCTATAAAAGGCCAGCGTTAAGTATTTTTGACTTTGCAAACTAGGCAGTTTGTACCTATTCAGTTTTGCCATTATAATACAAAAGAAGCCACAGGCCTCAGTCCAGGCTAATCCTTGTTGTATACAATTTTAGAAATTGATGCTAATGGACAAGAATAAATAATGAAAGATCACTTTTAAACACCTGCAAATTTCTTACAATAATTAATCTAGAAGGGAGGTGAGGCAACGTTGTTTATAGTGCCAGATGTGTTCACTTACTTTCCTTCTTGGAAAATATCACCCACTGGGCCAGCCCTGCTGCTCTCGAATTCCAGGGAAGAAAACCAACTACATGGCTCGTGGTATATTTGTGCTACTGTGAAAAGTAATAAAAGAACTAATGTACTGAGAGCTTCTACTCTTAGGATGTTATTCACTAGCTTTATGAGTTACATGAATATAAATCTAGATGTTACTTTCTTCTTGTGTGATTATAAAATAAGGCAGTTTCTGAGTTTTCATCTCACATTTGCATACTTAAGAATTTAAAGTGGTAGAAGCAATTGAGCACAATTCCACCTCTTTTAAGTTTTGTTTAGATTCAAGCTGTCAGCTGTACATATCATTTAGTACTTTCATGCCAATTACAGAACTTTTTATTTGTTATACACTCGTATGATTATATTTTTAAAGTATGTTTGCCCTCTTGTGACTTCCTCATAGATAGTGACTGCAACTCTGTTTTTGCTTGCCTCCTTAAAGCAAGAAAACAAAGGCTTGAGAGAGATCCTTCAAATAACTCGAGAATCATTTTTGAACCTTCGGAAGGATGACGTATCAGAAAGTACGTCTTTGTCAGCGTTAGTGACCAATAGTGATCTGAGTCTGAGAAAGAGCTGAAGGGTTCCAGATCTGGAGGCTTTGTACATGGGTCCAACAGTCGCCAGGACTGGCTGACAATGAATGAATGAATGAATGAATGAACAGAGAATTCAATTTTAGTCAACACTTTTTCCCTCTGTAGTATGTACAGTGCACTGGCTAAGAGATAGCAACAAAAAAAATGTGTATTTAATGGTTGTAAACTTTATTCCAAAACACAGAAATGTGGAAACTGAGCCACTGTTAATTGGTGAACAAATGAAAAATTTTCACAGTGACTCTTGAATATATCAAGTTTTCAGTAGTGCTATTCGTTCTCTGAATGATATAAACTCAATCCCAATAAATGTTTAGGAATTCATAGAATTATTCCAGTTTTAAAATACAAGTTTTCACTATGGTTTTATGAATAAGAAATCTGCATACTGAATTTTATTCTTCCTGTTTGGTGTCAGAATTCACAAGTTGTTTATGTACCGTGTGACTTGCTACTTAAGTGACTGCCTGTCTACGTTCCCATTAAAATTTTGTCAAAGAAAATTCAGGTTTAAAGGCTCTAGGAATGTTTCCTATGTACCACAAGCGAGGAAATTAAATTCTAGCTAATTTACCGTAATTAATTCTTAGCTATCAGTTGTCTAGGACACGCTGAAATATGTGAAACATCATTTCAGGAATGAAAGAGAAGGAATAATTACTTTCTAAGAAAGATCGTATAATAGACATATTTAGTAGGTTAAACTACTCCTTTGAAAGAATAAGTTTTGGTTCTCAGTCATAATGAAAATGAGATTTTTCTTTTCTTCTCTGGTCCATACCTATTTAAGGATATATTATATGTTTCCTTTAACTAACAAGAGTTGAATTGTTTGATATAGAAAGATAGGTATGGAAACTTTCAAGATAAATTCAGGATTTCTTTGGCTCATGGAAACCCCTCCCACCTTTTTTCTTAATTACTCTTGCAACACAAAAAAGTAGTCAAATTTAAGAAGAAAATTCTTGGTATATTTTTAAATTTCATCTGGTACTTATAATCTATAAGATTTTTCTTCCGACCTTTCATTTGGAAAGGAAGGTGGAAATCTATGAATTTGCAAGTATTTATTTTCTTTTGTTTTTTTAAAAAAATCAAATATACAGTGTATGGATTTTTAAAAGCTACCAGACACAGAAATGTGCTTTAACACCAATTAAGACCTAAAGTTTTATTTTGTAGTGAGTGTAGACTAAAAGGATAAAAGAGTATCAAATATATTATACTCATTTATATTAAATACATATTAAAATTAGCACAAACAGAAAATTCTCGTTTTGAGTATATAATTTGTTAAAGAAATATTACTTCTTGTGTTAATTTTTATGTATTATTTCATATAGTGGTAAAATTCAAAACTACTTCTCACTTCAAAGATTTTCTATCTTAAGTTTGAGATTGATGGGCTGATTAGAAAAGGGCTAATAGCCCAAACATTAGATTTCTTTTCTCATTCAGAGGCCTTAATTGATATTTTATAAATAAATAACACTTTTTATTTTTAAACTTTTCTATAGGTTTTTAGGAAAGTATCCCTTAATTAAATGGCATATTCATTCAAATAGTTTTTCTCCCAAGGAAAAATTAAAGAAAATAAGCTACACAGTTGAGGTTAAGTCTGAAGCAGTTCATTGAGGCAGCTCTATTATAAAACATTTATTTGATAAATGATTATTTTTGTAAACAAATAAGTTAATTTATTCTTGGCCTTCTTGCTTTGATAAATTTTAAGGTCTTGGGTGTTGGAAGACATTCATTTTGTCTTTAGAACAGTTTTTCACCCCATTTTTTTGTTTTACAGAACTTTACATTTATGTCTGAGAGTATGTATTGGCATAGGAGCCTATTTTATCAATAAAGATGAATGGTTAAAACTGGCATGGCCTCCAATTTAATTTGAAAACAATGTGTACATTTCTTGCATATAGTTTATTTTTAAGGTCTTTTGTTTCTCCTCACCACAAAACAAGTACTTAGCCACAAATTCTTTTTCTGTTTCTTACTTACCATAAGCAACTACTTACTTCTGACCTTGCAGACCTTCTTACCTGTAGTGGGATGAGTAGAAGGTAAGTCCAAATCCTAAAGAGCTGGGAATGGGGCCATATCTAGAAATAAACCCCCTGACTGACATGTTTTGAAATTGCTTTTTTTTTTTCCTCTTCAAAATAAAATGGTTTTGAAAAAAAAAAAGGAAAATAGAAATAAAGAGTCTTTACAGATGTAATTGTCTCAGGGTAAAATTCCTGAGGATTTAGTTTGGGCCCTAAATGCACTGATTGGTGTCCTTATTAAATGAAAGAGATTTGAAACACAGAGAAAAAGCCACATTAAGAGAGGCAGAGATTGATGCAAGCCAAAGAACACCAATGTGTCTTCGCCACCAGCTGACTAGATTTACCTTAGAGCCTCCAGAGGAATCAAGTCTGCTTGATTATAGGATCTGGCCTCAAAAACTGTGAGAAAATAAATGTCTATTATTTTAGGCCACGCAGCGTGTGAAAACTAATACATCCTGTATTCATCATTACTCAACCTCTTTAAAGTTTTATATAGGGATTATAGTTCTAAAAACTATATACAGCTTCACAGATAAAATACTCTTCAAATTTACATTCTTTGATATTTTATATCACAGTAATATCTAAATTTTTGTATTTCTAAACTGCTTCAGTCAAGAAATGGAGGCTCAGAGATCCATAACTTAATTTTGAGTGAATACTATTACCTTTTTTGATTATGAGAGTAAAACAAAATGTTTTAAAAATAAAATATTGATGATAAATTTACAGCTGGCATTTGAAGGGACCTTTTCCTTATCCCTCACTGGCTGGTCTGTCTCCAACTGCTTTTATTCCTATCTTCTCTCTAGTTTCTTAATGGTCTAGAGAGACACCAGGCAGTCTTTCCTCCTTATTGAGTGCTATATTCCTACTCCTCGGTGAGCTCCTCCAGACTCAGAACTTTAAATGGCACCTGTATGGTGGACGGCTCCCAGATGCACATTGCCAGCTCAGACTTCTCATTAACTTCAAACTCATCCAGCTGTGACTGCCAGAGGCGGGTGAAACTTAAAATGTCCAAAGCCGAACTCTTAGGCATAACTCCCAGAACCTCTCCAGCCTCTTTCATCATCCTGGTTGCTGACAACTGCATCTTTCCAGCTGTCAAGACCCAAAGCCCTAGTGACATCTGACTCCACCTTATCTTACATCTTGCATCAAGTTCATCAGTAAATCCAGCTGGTCGACCCTTCAGAGTATATCAGGAACCTACCATTTCTCTCCAACTGCACTGCTACCCCTGGTCCAAACCATGTGAAAGTAGGCAAATAAGATTCAACCTAAATATCCTAGGAGAAAAGTAAATAGTGTCTATTCAGTGTAGTTTACTGCATACTATGGTTTAAAAATTCTAGCAATAGAAAGATGTGTAAGTTAAAAGCTTAATACTATACATAAGTAATTACAATTATGTAATTTACATAAATCAGGTGTATAATGGGAAATCTATAAATTATCAGTACACTTCAAACTAATTCTGTTGTTTAACTGTTGGCTGTAAACCAAAGCATTTTGTAACTACCATTGTAAAAATGTGTTGTAGTTTATTCATGTTTCCCCATTGGACATTCAGTTTGCACATTTTTAAACAAAATAATACTGCAAGAGATATACATAAACATACCTTTATGTTTTGTCATTTCTAGTGTATAATCCCTGGAAGTTTGTTACATAATGTTCATTTTTATCACTTATCTTTTAAATAAAAGTAATCGTACATTTAAAAAATATACAAATCAGGATAGTCAGCCTATTCCTATAACCTCTGTCTTTCCCAGGAGTCTTTATAATAAGCCTCTTGTGAATCAGAAAGCCTATCTATAAATAGTTGCTTTTAAATATATATGCACACACAGTTGAAATGCTACTGTATACCTTGGTACTTAACCTCAGGTTTTTAAGTTAATGCCATCTCTTGCAATTTTTTTGCAAATGAGCAAAAAGAAAGCACCAACCCCACTGTTACAGAGCAGACAGTGCCTTCAGAAAATAGCAATAGGTAGAATTATAAGCAGAATAAAATATACTCATCTAGAAACAGAATATACTTCTCAAGCAGCAAACACAGGAAGACTACATTTGGGGTTTCTATAAGACTACAAGAAAGCCAGGCATGATAGTGCACCACTTGTAACTCCAGCTACTAAGGAGGCTGAGGCAAGAGGATCGAAAGTGCAAGGATATGCTAGGCAACTTGGCAATACTGAGTCTCAAAACGATGAGAATGTAGCTCAGGGCTAGAGCACCCCTGGGTTAAAGCCCCAGCACCACAGAAAAACTACAAAGCAGTAAATTGGTTATTGGTCTCTGTTGTGGTTGCACATAACCTCTAATCCTCAGCACTTCACTTTTGTTTTTATATACAGTGGACGATAAATAGTTTTAAAATGGAGGTGATTTGTCAGCTACTGGTATCAAATGAGAGTGCCACTCTGTGGTCAAGTGCTTAGTTCTATTTTTTTTTAATTGTTAAAAAAGTTTCTCATGTTGATATACCCTAAGTTTTTGCTCCTACTTCAAGCAAGATCCTATACCTGTGTAAAACCCAAGAGCAAAAGCATCTTAGTGGATAGGAGGGAAATACCTGGTATGTCATTTGAAGAAATTCAGAAGACAGAGCTAGTTTGGAAGGGAAGTTAAATCCATGTATTTGTGAAATAGATATCTGTCCTGTATTGGGAAAAACATCAGGCATTAATAAGCATAAGAGAGAGGTTTCTTGTCCCCCAGAGAAAAGCCTTCAAACCCTGCCTGAAATTATTCCTCCAGAATCCTAGGTCTAGACCTGATGATACATGTATCTGTACATTTGCACAATATATATTCCTTTGTGCAACAGGGAACTGTACATTTGCACAGTATATTCCTTTGCTAGGGCTGCCATAACAAAATAGCAGGAACAATTTTCTCAGAGTTATGGAGGGTGGAATTCCATGTCCAGTGTTGGCAGTGTTGGTTTCTTCTGAAACTTCACCTCTTGCAGATTGTTGATCTATTCATGTAGCTTTCCTCTGAGCTGGTGCACCTGTATGTTCTAGTCTGGAACCCAGGCCTCACACATGCTTAGCATGTGCTCTACCACTGAGTCACACCCCCACTCCCATCTCCTCTTGGTGTAAGGACACCAGTCAGATTGGATTAGGGCCCACTCTAATGGTCTCAATTTAATTGCTTTTTAGAGGCCCTATCTCCAAATAAAGTCACATTCTGAGGTACTGGGGAGTTAGGGCTTCAACACTAAATGGGAGGAGAGTGCACAAGTTGATCCACAACATAAAGGGAAATAGGCAGCCACTTTTCCCCCCAGGGCTGAGAAGCAGTGTAGGGGGCTGGATTCCAGGGCAAGACCCTATTCTCAGAACGTTAGCACCAACAACACTGGATTTTAATGAGTGTTACCAACGGGCATTACAGAGATCCTCAAGGAGAGAACTTTAAAAGGAAAAGTTCTACACAAATGCTGCTGTGGAGATATTTTTGGTATTAGCAATTTTAAATAACATATGCGTCATGTGAAATAAATGTTAAATGGGTCTAAAGCCTCAATGAGTAACTCAGAAAAACATGTTTATGTGAAATTAATAATTTCTAATAAGAGATCATGATGAAGAATAACAGCAATATTCTATCAATTCATCAGCAGAAGAAAGTTGAAAATAATCAGTGACTTAGGTCTTCATCGTGATGGAGTATAAAGCACACTTTGATAGGTGATCAGGCATAACATGATCTGCAAAGGCCTTTCTTGACTAATATTCTAGCAATTTCTTTGTTAGAATTAGTTTTCTATCCCACCTACTACAGAAAATTCTCCACCATCGCCCTCTTACCAAAGAGAAGTCTCTGGATAGTATAGTGAGTTTTGGCAACCTTATAGCTAACCTGTAACAGGTTAATTAGGACTTCTGAAAAACACGTAAAGAATAGTGTATAACAGGTTTTCTGTAATCCTACCACTTTCCTTCAGTTCGACACACCTGAAGTACTAATGACCCCCAACACAAATTAGTCCATTAGAAGGAATCAGCTTTCTTAACAAAGACTATACATTTGAACACACTGCCCCAGGTTTCCTTCATTTCCTATTCTTAAACTGATATTTTAAGATAAAGAACTAAACTGTCCAGATTAGACAGTTTTGTTTCTATAGCTGTGAAACTTCTCATGTATTACTGCTGTGGTACAAACAGAGTCAGTGATCACTTCTATGAGACTACCATAAACAAGAGGCTTTTTAGCACTTTCTTGAAAATAGGTATTTATTATAAAAATTATACAAAGTGGCTTTTTAAAATTACAAATCATAGTGAAAGTTTTTAGATAATTTGTGTCCTCCAAAGAAGTGTGTTCTGCCTTTTACAGTCTTGAGGCAGTACAGAAATTTTGGTGATACAGAGAATTAACTCACAAACATCCCATTAAACCTTGTTAGGATGTACAAAGATATGGCAGAAACACATTTTTCAATCAGATTTTTTGGGGTTAAGTTTAAATTATAAACATAAGAATTACACAGTAATAAGTGGATACCTGCACTGAATTTTTCAAAGCAAAAACAGTTCATTTTCTATTTTCTCATTTTTGTTCTAATCCTCCCCAAAATGCTTTTAAAAGCAAAAGTTAAAGATTTCTCCAGGTATGTGAAACTTCAATAATCTTTTGTACTCTGAAGAAATTCAAAACAGCAGCATCATTGAAGTAGTGGTTACCTCACAGACGTACGTGCCATGGCCGCAAACGACCCCAGCTTGTGAGAGGAACTGGCTCACAACCCAGTGCCCTCTCAGGTAAGAAAAAAGGTAGTGAGCAGGAGGAACGCAGCCCAGGGCTGCCGGGGTCTTTCTTGCAGTGAATCAAGGATATCAATCCAAGCTGGGCCTGAGTAAAAGCAGTTCACACCCAGTATCCTTGATGACTGCCTCCTCAACACTTAAAACAACAGCGCACAGACTTGAGTGACAAGAAAGCAGTCAAAATCAGTTAAAAACTACTCTACCTTAATGCTAACACTTTAGCAAAAAAGAATGAGGAAGTGTGAATTTTTTTAAGGTCGTTAATGGCACTATACATTAAGGCTGGGGACCAACTTATTTCCTCGAAATGAAGCATAATACATGTCACCTAATGCAGTTTAAACACTATCTTAAAAGGTCTTGAAAGAAAAAAAAAAAAAAACCAGGTCCTTTATTTGGAACATAAACAAATTATCTACATAAACATTTCTATTAGCTATGTAGAACTGACCTATTTTCAAATAACTGAAGTGGTTTAACCACTTGAAAAGTTAGCAATGAAAGGCAAAAACAAAGAGATCCCACTGAATTGTACCCTAAAAATAAGTTGGTAAGTTTAATGTGTACTTTACCACAATTAAAATGTTTTAAATATTGAAACAAAGGTATCTTGTTGATTAAAAGAACATGCAACTAACTAATCAGATTGCTTATGTAAAAAAAAATGACTTCTCTTTTTATATTCTGACATTCAAGGGCTCTGGATCAAATTCCTCCGTCTGCAAACAGAGAGGCAAAAATCCAATATAATACTGAAATACCTCCCACTCCCCAAGGTTAGACAGAGTCAGGGGAGGGAAGTGTTCAAAGGACTTACAGAAAGAAACACCAGGGGGAGAACTACTGTTTTTCATTTTTGAATTTTTGATGTATTTAATAGACTGTATTGACCATAGATTTATAAACCAAAAGATAACCTTCTTCAGTAGTTGGAGTAAAGAAAACCCTCCCTACCACCAATTTTTTGGTCACCCTTCTCCCTCACTGACTTAGACTCATCCTAACTGCCTAGCGTACCCTCACCATACATCAACAAGAACACCATAATAACATCATGCCACGCGTGACCGTGTTAGCTATGCACCACAGACTGCTGAAGCCATCTGGCTGTGAACTCCAGAGCCCACAGCCCTCTAAAGAAGCAGGGGAGTCCTCTCTCCTGCAGGCGGCTCCTTGTGGAAGAGGTCTTTGATCTGGGTTAACCGGCCATACAGCCTTTCTCTCAGTGGAGGGATATGGTAGCTGGGATCCAGGATGTTCGTTATTCGGCGCGCTCTCTCTTGCTTCCACAACTTGTATGGGTGAGGCGGGAAAAGCGGTCTCCCCCTTTCTCTTCGTATCTGTAATGTCATTCCGCTTACAGCCAGCATCACCCATACTGCCAGGATAATAAAGTCTAAAACACAGCATAGAAGAGTTCATTTAAAATGTTGTGATTTACGATCCCCGGTACCAATAAATAAATACATACATAAATAAATAAATACAATGTTTTGTTTTAGAATCTAATATACACAACCAAGCCATACATGGGAAAGCTGCAGGGTTTTTTTTTTTGTTTTTGTTTTTTTTTTTGGTCTTCTTGAGACAGGGTCTCATTACGCAGTTAAGGCTGGCCAGGCACTCACTTTGTAGCCCAGACTGGTCTCAAACTCAAAATGATCGTCCAGCCTCAGCCTTCCAAGTTCTGGATTTACAGGTATGTGCCACCATGCCTGGCTCTCAGTCTTATTTTTGAAATTTAAAAATTTTCTATTACAGGCATCCAGAAGTCTAAACCAGTCAGGAAAGAATCGATTGTCTGGATCCTTGGCACCCCATGTTGGGGGCTGGAGGATGAAGGTGGTGACTAAGTTATATACATAGTTTGTAGACTGTGGAGCATGAGAACCTGCCATGCTCTCTTCCTGCCCACCCCATTCTCTAAGGGGCCCAACCTCACTCACATAGTGAAGACATGGGGATGCATGAGTAAGTTCCACAGACGGTCCTAAGTTTCTAATAAATGTTTTGCTTGTGCTTAAAATCTCCAAGACACATGGGTTTTAATGTTTCCACCATCATCCTCTTATCCAAAGAAAAGATTTTGCCCTAAAAAACTTGGCAGTCACAGTTGGGCCTACTCAGGGTATTCTCAATTCTAAGACATGCTTTTCCACCCTTCATATCTTTTTATTCTGTTATTAAAAATTTATTTCCAAAATTATAAATAATACTGTGCTTTTGTTTTTTGGTACCAGGGATTGAACTCACAACCTTGCGCCTGCCAGGCAGGTGTTTATGCCACTGAGCTAAATCCCCAGCCTACCCTTTATATCTTAACATTTCTGAAGTCAACATAATTTGCAAACATTTAATATGGTGGTCATTTTTTTTTCCCTTTAAAAAGTCGATGGAAAATCTTTAATGGATAAAATCTTACAACAGAGGAAGCAAGACACTAATTGAAAATCACTTTCACTTTCAACTACCAAATTGCCTGCTTCATTAAAGAATGGAAACAAGACTCATAGGACTTTAAATGACTTAAAAATTAAATCAGGTGTTCATTGTCATCCCTCGTTCCTCCCCCAGCCATGGAACATCAAACATCTTTACGGTCATCTAGTTTTTTCCTCTTTGAGAATCAACTTGTAAACCAAAGTAACGCAGGCTTAGAAATTTCTTAAGCAAGCTCATTTATAACAGATTTTTAGAAGTGTGAATCTTAAAAATTTACATTCTTAGCTCCCACAGGCATGTTATGAACAGAGCACTCCTGCCGCATTTCTACAGTGTCCTCCTTTCTAAGTCCTGCCAATTGCCTCTGTCTCTCTGTCTCTCTGTTTCTCTCTCTCTCTTAGTTCTCTTGTTAGTATGGAAAAGTCAATACTCAACTATTTAACCATTGCCCTGGTTTTCAAATGTAAGAGTCTTACCATTAGTTTGAAAAGGCACATTCGTGAAAGCGCTGTGGAAATCCGCGCTGAGTGCTCTCCTGAGAACATTCAGAGTGATGTAAGAAAGGCTTGTGTACATGTAACTGTCAACAGCCAAAACCACCGAGTACGAGCCAACGACTCCACAGGTCAGGATGTTCAGCTGTGGGAGAACGGAGAAGCTGAGTCATCATCCCCGGTGGAACAGCAAAGTTGCTAACTGTCACCACTGGCCTCCACCACAGAGAATCACCTCTGATCCCCTAGGGCACATGAAAAGGGACCCTGTCTTAGAGCTGACAAAGGTGACCTACAAGATAAACTAAGATCTTCAAACTTCACATCCACAGGAAGTTCTTAAAACAGTTTATCTGCTTAATATACACTTCTAGACTGCATAAGGATGTTTCAATGAATGACAAGACAGATCATATGACAGTCCCATAAGGTTATAGACAGTACCTAGTAACACCGTAGCCCTCTTTGTTTGTAAGTACTCTATGATGTTTGCACTATGCTGTGGATGCACTTCTCAGGAAGTAGCCCTGTTGCTAAGCAATGCATGATTATAATGTATCACAGAAAATAATCTTGCCTGTAAAAGAACTTCAACACTAAAATCTTATCTAAGGACCCATGCTGGAGAGACAGCTAAAACTAATGCTCCCCCTGAGTTTGGTGCACTGGACTTAGGGCTTCCTTCTCTGCTCCCACTGCTGAACTATGTTGACAGGTGGTGCTCTGTTTCGGGAAGGCGGACACTGGTGTTAATCTTCTGTAGAACTTTCTTTGCTTTCATATAGCAACGAAGGTATTGAGAAGCAGTCACCCTGATGCAGTTAATCATGCAGCCCTCTCTAGTGAACAGAACATGCAAAATGATGTATTAAACCAACAACTGAAGATCCAGGGCAATGTACTGAATAAAACTGACTTTTCGCGAAACACTTACTATCCTTAGGCAGCCCAAGAAAACTACTGGAACGAAGACAGCGATACAGGAGAAAGTCACCCAAAACACAGCATCATCACGAAAGACCTTTAGGTTTCCTGAAAAAGCAAAGAGAAGAGAGTAAGCAGTAGGTTTACGAAGTCAAATTTCATTTTCTCAGTATCTGAACACAGGTATACACTGCAAGCTGAAAGTAACAACCAGGGAATATGCTGGCAACTACAAGTGAATTCTGATTTTTTATATGTAAGTGTCAGTACAATTCCCTTTGAAGGGTGTACTCTAAAAGGTGCGGGGGTGGGAGGACCACAGTGGGGAATGTTCTGCACTTAGTATAATTCAGAAAAGGATTCAAGAGTCCCAGCTCTTCCATTCACTTGCTCCATGACCCTGGGCCTCCCTCAGTTCCCTAACTTAGCAATGGATAAGACTGAATTCTATCATCTCCCAGCTCTAAATCATCCACCTAGCCCTACATATCTGTGATTTCCTGTTTTTATAGTGGGGGAAACAACAAAAAACCCACAAGTAAAAAGATACTCAAAGTTAAGTTGTGAACCTGATATAAGCAGCAAAATCCTCTTAACAGATACTTTCAATCAACCCATATCCTGCCAGGTCGCCGCACACAGGAGATAACCATCTGCTCCTACGGAAGACTTCTCCTGCCGCCCAGCTCCAATATGCGACATACCCTAGGGTGACCAGAACCAGTTTATGAGAGCTCCTCTTTTAAAATTATCTTTAAAATGCAAAGGCTGCATATCTCGGCAGCTGTATTCCCAGCTACTGAGGAGGCTGAGGCAGGAGGATGGAGTCCAGGAATACAGGGCTAGCCTGGCAACATAGGAGACTCTCTTTTAAAAAATACAAGAATATAACCTGACAATTCAATACTGACCCTGGCACCATTGTTCGTCTGTAAATGGTCCTATATCTGGAAACTCATATATCCTGGGCAAAGGATCTAACCTTAGGGCTCCAGAGTCTCTGAAAGCCAGTCACAATATGTGCCAGTGAGGAAAATTTATGGATTGTATTCTTTTTTGTGGGGGGAGTACTGGGAATCAAACTCAGGGCTTTGTGCTTGCCAGGCAGGTACTGTGCCACTGAACTATATCCTTAGTCCCTGGAAGATATTCTTTTTTTTTTTTTTTTTTTTTTTTTTTGTACCAAGGAATCAAACATGACTTCACATTTGCCAGGTAAGCACTTATGCCGCTGAGCTAAATCTCTGGCCCCTGTATCATATTCTTAAATTTAACTGTATTACCCTTCATAAAATACACATGTGGCTTTCTTTTAAAAACAAAAAGCCTTTCAAGGAATCTAAGGATAGTTGTTATGCCGGAGATTTAGCTCAGTGGCATAAGCGCCTGCCTGGCAGGCACAAAGTTGTGAGTTCAATTCCCAGTACCAAAAAGAATAAAAATAAAAATAAATAAAATTTAAAAATAAATAAAAATAGTTGTTATGATGCAGACATCTGAAGAACAGATCTTTTCAGAGAATAATTTCTTTGCTGCCCACATAAGGTTGAAATAACAGTGATCTAATCAGATCTGAGAGGTTGGTCAAATATTTTCAGACTTTAATGCTTAAAAATATGAGTCTAAGCTGGGGCACAGCCATGCATACTTGTAACCCCAGCTACTCAGGAGTCTCAGACAGGAGAATCACAAGTTTTAGTCCAGCCTGGACAACTAAGAAGACCCTTTCTCAAACAAAAGAATATAAAAAGCAGGGGATGTAACTCAGTACAAAATTCTGGGTTCAGTCGCCAGTTCCAGTAATAACAACATTTAGAGAAAATGGCTTTAAGTTACTTTCATAAGAATGGAAAGTAGATACTTTTCATTTATATTGATCATTACTTCTGTCTTATATGCAAGTTTTACAGATGTTGAAAAAAAGCTTCAGTATTTTGTTCAAGATTAAAAGGTATTTCTGGTACTAGAGCCAAGTACATGTTAGTATTTTTCTGACATCATATGTTACGCTCATTCTACTCATCATCAGTAGATTAATCGCTAGGCACAGTGGTGCACACCTGTAATCCCAGCATTTGGGCAGGAGGCAGGAGCCCAGCCTAGACAACTTAGCCAGATCTTGTCTCAAAACTAAACACAAAATAAAATACCAGAGAAGTTGTTTAGTGAGAAGCCCCTGAGTCCGACCCTGAGTTTGGAGAAAGACAGACCAAAAAAAAAAAAAGAAAGAGCACATTAATTACTAGAAATCCAAATCCAATCTATCATCCCTCCATCCTCGAAGCACTATCCAAAAGGAGGGGAGGGCCGATTAAGCAGTATTTAAGCACACTTAGGGCAGGGCCTCCAATCTCTATTTTGTTTTGCCCATACTGGGGCTTAAAGGCAGCTGCTCTGCCATATACCTAGCGCAGCAATGCCTTTGAGAACGGAGGGACTCTCATTTGTTTTGGCTTCTCTAAAGGTGCCATGCATCCAGCGCCAAGTTCCTTAGCTCTTCAGAAGATGGAGATTCACAGCGCCACTGCCAACAAGGCAGTGTTTGAGTCTAGAAAGCTCAACTAAAAATCTTCCCAATAAGGAATCAATGCACAGAAAATCAGGTGCACATCACCTACCCAGAGGAGTGAAGAAAGCCGCTGCTGAGACGAGGAAGCCCAGGACAAGCCCAGCACACAGCATGCACAGCCCGAGGGTCCCAAATCGCCACCAGATGGCCACCAGGAAAACTCCACCGACGGTGCCAGCAGTGGCTGTCAGGATCAGTCGAACTGTACAAAGGGAGATGACACCCTGAGACCAGCAGCACTGTGGAGCCTGTGCTGGAGACGCCGCAGCATCACAGGCCAGCCTCAGCCTCCCTTGGGCAGCTTCCGAGGGTGCTTCAGCAGGGCTTGGCCTGGGCGCTGCAAACACCCCCAGAGCTAAGACCCCAGGATGGAGGACAGGCATGGCTTTCACATAAAATTAGGGCTGAGACCCTGTTAAGTGTGATAGGACAAGGGAAGGGGTGTATTTTTGTTTTGTTCTTAATAATGGGGATTGAACTCAGGGTCTACATATTGAGCTACATCCCTATAGCTCTTTTTGATTTTTATTTCATTTTATTTCTTTGTTTGTTTATTTTTGTGGCAGGGTCTTGCTCATTCACTAAATTAGCCAGGCTGGCTTGAACTCTACCTCAGCCTCCCAGAGTGCTAGGATTACAGGCCGGTAGCCCCATACCTGGCTGGATGATTGTTTTAAAATAAAGAATAACTTTTTTTTGTTGTACATTTCAATATATCATGTAGCTGGACCACAAGTTTACAATCAACATAACCTATCATTTCCCTAAGTACCAAGGAATTTCCCCTGCAGATTCAAAGCCCAGATAGGAAGGCCAAACAAACTAGCAGTTTAGGAAAGATGCGCTACAGCGAGCCAGGCATGGTGGTGCACACCTTTAATCCCAGCACTCGGGAGGCTGAGGTAGGAGGAGCGTTGAGAGTTCGAGGCCAGCTTGGGCTACAACACGAGAGAAAGGCCGGCCTGACCTATACAGTGCGACCCTGCCTCAAAAAACCAAGGCCGGGAGTTTGGCTCAGCGGCTTATGCGCCTGTCAGGCAGGCGCGAGGTTGTGAGTTCAATCCCCGGTGCCGCAAAAAAAAAAAAAAAACAAAAGAAAAGATGCACTACACAAAGAAGCTACAGGTGGTGAGAGAGCCAGGGGCTGCTCATATGCGGCTACAACACTCAAGCGCTGCACAGGGGCCCCCGAGAGACTGTGCCCAGTTTGTGCTTTCACAGCAGAATCAAACGAGGATATAAACGGGGGACCCAGGACATACTCGCAGTCATGGAGTTAAAAATACAACAATTACACATTCTCCAAACACCCATGCAGACAAGGACCAGACTCCTGCAAACCTGCCTCACCCTTCCAGGCAGAGCTGACCACTGAGCTCAGACACAGGCAGGATGGGGTACTGTGCAAGTGTGAATCCCTGATTTGCACGGAGGATCTAGATGGGAACCTCTGGTGAGTTTTTTCTATACTTGCTGCCCCTGTTCTCTTTGTCAGAGCTGTGTCTCCCTTCTCGCTGAAGCGGAAGTCCCATAACAGCCGCACCTATGCCTGTATCCCTCGGGCTCTAGTTTCATCTTTATTATTTTCAGGCCCAAGAATCCAGCTCCAGTAACACTGGACTGTTATTTCACACACATCATGGGCTATCAGACACAGCACAGGTCAATCTGTGGAAGGAAACGTGGAGAGCAGATACAGCCGCACACTTTTGGAACACACAATTCGACAACCACTTTCACTTACCGTCATACTTAACAAGTGTCAGTCTTGTAATCAGTATGTAAAAGAAGAATCCCATGAAGATAAAGCCTATGAAGAATAATTCTGGTGGCAAACCAGCCGGAAAAACAAACAAACAAAACAACAAGTTGTGATTAGGTACTTTTTTTACAATGTAATTTAAATATCTATGCTTTAGGTGCTAGATTTTACAAATTATGATACTCAAAGGAGTAAAACAACTATTGAAAAGGCAAGTGATCTTTAGAAATCATTAGGAGTAACTTTACTGTCAAATATTAAATTACAGTATTTACTATAGGATACACTGTCATGTAGGCAGGTCAGTATCTGTTAGTAAATGGTTACTTGTTAATGTCATAGCTCATCTTAATATATTTATATTTTCTGCTTTAAAATAGTGCTTTTGTCACTTGTGTCTAACCTGAAATCAGATACTAGATTTCGATAACTACATCAGCAAAAATAAAAGGTGGAAGATTTTTTTAAAAAGTATTAAAGGATGATGTTTCTTTTAAATAATCTTTTTATCTTAATTCATTAAATACCTGAAAATACAAAACTACAAATAATTCTTTTTCCTACAAATAAGCCTAATCCTGATTATGGACAGCACAGATCTACATATTTCTTAAATTCTGCTCAGTTGTTACTAATAATATTTATACTCAATTCTAATACATATAAAATAATATGCATCAACATAAAAGAAAAAACAAACCAACTGGTAGTATCTGGGATTTTACCCACAGCATAGTAATCAAATTCTTAAATTCTCTGTTATAGAATCATTCTACACTTTGAGGGATTAAATACTCCTTACAACACTAACTAAGAAAACTGTCCTAACAGAGGGAAAGGAGTTGCTATTTCAAACTCTTTGCTACAGCAAGTTCAAAGAGCTTCATTAGATCAGGATCATGTTCATTCTTCCCTTAATGCTCAGTTATGTATGTTAGTTAAGGGCCTTTTTAAGGTTCAGATATTCCTCGCCTAATGACCTACAAGTTTAACAACTGTCTGGACTTGCTACTGAGGCACGCAGGACTCCTCACTCAAAATTATGACCCACCTTTTTTTTTTGTACAGTTCTGTATATCTTGTCTGCAAAACCTCAATATCTCAATGTTTTTTTTTTTGTACAGCACACCTTGTTTATACAGTATTGTAATTTTTGCTAATTGTTCTGTATAGTACAGCATTATAGTTTTATACTGTTATATATGACAGTACTACATGTAAGAGTCACACAAATAAAAACAAAGTCATAGGGGCCAGGGATTTAGCTCAGCAGCACAAGTGCTTGCTTGGCAAGCACGAGCTCATGAGTTTGATCTCCTGTACCAAAAAAATAAATACATAAAAATAAATAAAACACAAAGTCACCACCAGGTGTGCTGGCACACGCCTGTAATCTCAGCACTCGGGAGGCTGAGGCAGGAGGATCGTGGTAAATTCAAGACCAGCCTGGGCTACAAAGTGAGCTAAAGGCCAGTGTGAACTGCATAACGAGACCCTGCCTAAAAAAAAAAAAAAAAAGACACCAAAAATAAAGTCATCAAGTTGGAGTTTCCTTTGACCATTTCTTCATTCTTAATATTGTAAGGTACCTATGATACACAATTCCTCCTTTCATGACCTATTCACTTAATGATCTAGTGGGGAACTGTAACGTGGTTGTTAAAGGATGAATGCCTGTGATTGAAAACATTTTATAAAAGGCAGCCCAGATACTGAAACTAACTCCGCAGGCATAATTTACATTCCACTCTCCACCCCATGTCTCACTCTGTGGATTCTGAAGTTCCCTTTGGCAGCTGAACCTCCCGGACTGAGCAGATATTTCAGGCTCACTGTGCACCACGGCCCCAGAGCCTGACTCATATTGAAGCGAGTCCATCACCTTCACCAAATCCACACACATTTTCATGCGGATGCCCTGATTTCTAATCTCAGTTATCATCAGCCAGCTAGCATATCTAGTAACTGAAGAAGTTTGTCACACAAACCAAATTTTATTCCTCCCTGAATAAGAGGAGGTTACAGCCAGGCATAATGCCTGACACTTATAATCCCACCCCTCTGGGAGGCTGAGGCAGGATGATCACAAGTCTGAACCCAGCCTGGGCAACTTAGCAACTTAGTGAGATCCTGTCTTGTTGGAGACCACTATGAAGCGGCTCTGAGCAGGATTTAAAATTAACTAATTGGCTTTCCATGTTTATCTGTGAGCCTGTCCTAGGCCTAGGCCCCTTGCCTGGCAATGGGAACTGGTTCATAGTAAGTGAACCTCTATGAATCACTCTTCCTGGTTGAGGCCTGTAGTGGCCGGTGAGGCCAGAGATACCTCATAGAGCAAGATAAGGCCACAGCTGAGGACGCTTGGCTCAGACCCAATTAAGTAAACAGAGACTGCAGCTGCAGACATCTCACACCTGCAGGCGTCTCACTCCCACCGTAAATGTCACCATGGAGGTAAGACAGTCTCCTAAAATTGGCACAACTTACTACTTGGAGAAGTCCTTGTAGTGATTCCCAAGGTCCTGCTCATTCCCGTTTCCTCAGTATCCCCTCTCTTTGTTTATTATGGAAATAAATATGGGCTACACAGAGAAGCTCTTTGTCTTAGCCCTCATCATAGCCTCAGAGTCAAGAACTCTGCAGAGGGGTTTGATCCTCCTGGAGCCCTAAAATCGTACCACTTGTCTCATTTATTTATGCTTTCACCGTACACTTGTTTGGGAGTTTGGGGATCTAGGCCAGGTCCCCGATACTGTCTCAAAATTTAAAAACATATATATTTAAAAGGCTAGAGATGTAACTTAGTGTGAAGGTGCTGTGTTCAATTCACAGTATGAAAAAAAAAAAGGAGCTTGCACTCCATTTTTGAGAAAAAGAAAAAAATTAAATTGTGGAGCAACTGAGTAAATTATCAAAAGAATCCAGCCACGAATCTATGAAGATAATGGAGAGACGCACTCTTTCTCTTCACAGATTTCCAAGAAATACATTCCCTGGCAGCACATAAGACAAAAGACTACAAACAGCTTAACTACCATTTACATCAAACATGATACCTGTTTTCCAGAATCTGTGTCCAAAGAAACAAATGAAGAGACCAAGCAGGGCAAAAAGAGTGAAGAACACTTTGGTAGATACTCTTCCTAAAAAATCAATGAAAACTTAGTGGGTAATACATGCAATTGGATACCTTGCATTTAATTAATAAAACATCACCAAAAATGCAAAACAAAATGACATTGATTTATTCCACACATGTATGATTTATCCTTAAAACAGTCTTGCCACCCTCTCATGAATTGATGCAGGCAGTTAATACCATTTTTTTCCCTGAAAATAAGGCCTAAGAGGAAAATAAGGTCTAGCTGGTCATTACCATGGTGATGGCAGAAAATTATACCTCATTATTCCCTTGCTCGGTGGCTATTTTGCTACTGACAGAGGTATACAACACTACCTGTAAAGGACTTGGGGTGGAGGGTAAGCAAAAGAAAAGGAAAGGAAAGGAAAAAGAAAAGAAAAGAAAAGAAAAAGGAAAGGAAAGGAAAGGAAAGAAAGGAAAGAAAAGAAAAGGAAAGAAAAGAAAAGAAAGCAAGAAAGCCAGCCAGCCAGCCAGCCTAAAACAATTGTTTCTTCAATAAACCGCGAGGAAAGGGTAGGGAAGGCTGTGAATTAATACAGACTCATGAGACACATCAACTAAATACAATGTATAGACCTCACCTGAAATCTTATCGAACTGTGGAAAACAACTGAGATGACCGGGGAATTATAAATTCCAGCTGTTACTTTCAGTGCTATTCAGGAATTATTTTTAATATTTTAATTGAAAATTGTGGTAATGATGTGGTGGTTATACACAGTTTTAAATAGTGCTTACCTGCTGGGGACCACAAATTATAAATTTAGTCTAGGGGACATCTGGGCTTGTTCTTGTCCTGCCCTTGAGCTGGATCAGACCGTGGAAACCCCCAGCTCTTTTCTGG
>RJWM01009782.1:0-66440 GCA_004363535.1 Dasyprocta punctata | reverse complement strand
TGACGACTGCTGTTGCCAAGTGCCAGCCAGCACAAAGGCAATCTCGTAAAAATGTTAGGGGCATCCTGATCTATTCACTGGATATAGTGGCATGTAACTCCTAGTTTTTTCCCAAAGCCAAAATGTCCAGAAAAGGAACTGTTTTGAATGAATTCAGGACGTGTGGCAGTCAGAGCAGCACAGTTGCAGACTTGGAAGACGACTTTCAGAACTGTTTCAAGGAATGGCAAAAATGATGGGATGAGTGTGTTTGAAGCAAGGGGAGTATTTTGAGTATTTTGAGGGGGATTAATGGAAATGTGTCTTGTAGGGTAGTAAATTTTTTAAAAATGTAAACACTCACCTGATTTTTCAACCGTACCTTGTAAAATGTTAATTCTCTTCAATGCATAAACAAGGGAAGTTTTTTCATTTTCTTTGTGTCTTCTTCGTCAATGTTTTAAATTTTCATTGTAGGAGTCTTTCATTTCCTTGCTTAAGTTTTTTACTAGGTATTTTATTTTCGTATTTTATTATTTCAGCACTATTGTGAATGGCATTGTATTAATGATTTCTTTCCTGTTAGCTTCACTATTGGTGGAGAGAAAAGCTTCTGCTTTTTGTTTGCTGACTCTGTATCCTGTTCCCTTACTGAATTTGGTTATCGATTCTAATAGTCTCGGTGGCGTCTTCTGGATTTTCTGTGAATAGAATCATAATCTGTCAACAGGTATGATTTACCATCTTCCCTTCCTGTTTGTGTACCTCTGCTTTCTTTCTCTTGCCTAATTGCTCTGGCTCAGACTTTAGTACTGTGTTAAACAAGGGCCTTGACAGTGGACACCTTGTCTTGCTCCTGATCTCACAGGAAATGCTTTCCGCTTCCCTGGATTTTGTATCATGTTGGGTGGTTTGTCTGATTTTTTTTGTCACAGGACAGTTTAATAGTTTTTTTTTGGTTTAACATTTTCCTGGACTGGCTTTAGTCAAACAATATAGGCTATCAATACATATTAGCAATTAATGATAATAGCATGATCATAATAACAATAAAAATGATATCATGTCCATCTCCAAAGCTTTTAAATACCTAGAACTCATAGAACCTTTGGTTATCAGGAAATTGTATGCTGGAAGCAAGACCATAGAGAAAATTATGAAGTTTTTTAAAATTCTGATTTTTTTTTTTTTTTGCGGCACCGGGGATTGAACTCACAACCTCGCGCCTGCCAGGGCAGGCACTTAAGCCACTGAGCCAAACTCCCGGCCCTGGTTTTTTGAGGCAGGGTCGCACTATGTAGCTCAGGTCGGCCTTGCGCTGTGTTGTAGCCCAAGCCGGCCTCGAACTCACAACGCTCCTCCTACCTCAGCCTTAAAATTCTGATTTTTTTGTTGGTTGTGAAATTGTTTTGCTTTGGTTTCTTTCCTTTTGTTTAAAAATTAAAAAATAAAATAAAATTCTGATTTTTAAAATTTTTTGTTGTAATTTTATTTTGTTTATTTATTTATTTATTTTTAAATTTTTTAAAAAAATTTATTTTAAAGAGAATAAAGCAAAACAAAACAGAACAGAAGAAAGCAGATCAGGACAAAACAATGTAAGCAACAGAGGACTTCAAAACAAGCGAACAGGAAATCAACAGTGGCTAACATAACATCTCTTGCTTTCTTCCAAATTGTTGTCCATATCTTCACACACAATGAATTCAAATGAAACACAATAGTATAAAACCAATAAAAACAAAAGAATGAAAGCATTATAGGCCTTCAAAACCCAACAATAGGAAAATCAACAATGGCTACTGTAATGTCTCTTGTTCTCTTCAAAATGGCTGTCCATATTTTCACACATATTGAAATCAAATAATACAGAACAGACTAAGAACAATCAAAACAAAGGATAAAAGCATTACTGGACTGCACAACAAGATGATAGGAAATCAGCAATGGCTGCCATAATGTCTCAATGTCTTCAAAGTAAGTGTTCATAGCATCACTCATAATGAAATCAATTCTTGTAAACTCTTTAGGAGAAATTCTAGGCGTGTATAAGCCAATACATGTACATCTATCCTTTCTGTATTAGTATTTATTTATTTTTTGAGATGGAGTCTCACTGTGTAGTTCAGGTGGGCCATGAATGTTCTTTTGTAGCCCAGGCTGGCCTCAAACTCACAGTGATCCTCCTGCCTCAGCCTCCCAAGTGCTGGGATTTCAGGCATGCACCACCATGCCTTGACATTATTTTATTATTTTTTAAAAGCTCAAAACCTCTGCAAGGGAAGAGTGATTTCTTTTTCTCATTTGTCTTAACTAGGTTCATAGATGGGAAAGATTAACATGAGAAAAGCATGCTAAGCCTAAACTCTGCTACTAGCTCCCTACTTAATGTTTAATATGACCTGGGAATCTTCATAATGAAATGAAGAACCAAAGAGACAGGGGGACTTGTATATTTTTATGCTTAGCTTATGTGAAAGGTGGAAGTATGATTTGACAAAGGGATATGATCTAATACCAGTAAACTTGGGGGAAGTTAGCAAGGTCTCAGATTTCATGTCTGTGTCCCTGTGTTTTCAAAGAATTTTCCTTTCCTCTATGTATAGAGATCTTCCCAATAGGATCTTATGACTGCTTCACAGGAGAAAGGGTAGAAGTAGTAGCAGTAGTAGTAGTAGTAGTAGAAGAAGAAGAAGAAGAAGAAGAAGAAGAAGAAGAAGAAGAAGAGAGTGACTGTCTTGCTTCTGCTTTTGTCTCAAATGCCAAGGGTCATATTTTGGGGTAGTATGTACTGAACTTTACCCCTTACTGTATTAATTCAAGTCAAGCCCTAGATATTATCTATATTTTTATACATATTTAAGTATATATTTGTAAATATAGACATATGTAATATATAAATAGTATGTATCTCTAAAATACATAGTCTCTCTCTCTCTCTCTCTCTCTCTCTCTCTCTCTCTCTTTCTCTCTCTCTCTCTCTCTCTCAGGGTCTTATTATGTAGTTCAGGCTGGCCTTGAACTCACTATATAGTCCAGGATGACCTTGAACTCATGGTGGCAATTCTCCTGCTTCTGCCTCCTGAATGCTGGGATTATAGGCATGTGCACCACACCCCAAAAATACGGACTCTTTAAAAAGTAACCATAATACTATTACTGTCTTGGTTACTTTTCCCTCATTGCTGGGACAAAACACCTGACACCCAAAATTAGGGAAGGAAAGGTTTATTTAGCTTACAGTTTTTGGAGGTTTTGTCCACAATCATCTGGCTCCAAGGCAGGGTGGCATGGCACTGGGACAGCACTTCAAGGCAGCAGCTAGAGCAAAAGCAGCCAGAGTAAAATGGGGCAAGAACAAGCCTCTTCTCCTCCCTTATGATGTACACAGGAAACACCCCCCCCAGGGCAGGTGTAGCTTTCACAAACATCCTTGCCTTCCTTTGCACAGGATGAGGCTATTTACAAAGTAAGACCCCTGGCTCCCTGCTGAGTCTCTCCTTTAACTTATGACCTTCTCAAATTGACACAATGAACAGGTAACTGCTTGTGCTCTACACCCCAGGATGTAGAGCTGCTGAGTTACTTAATTAAGCTTCTAGACTTCTCAAGTTGACACAATGTGTAAACCATAACAATTACCATACCCTGAAATTTAGTAGCAATTTCTTAATATTTTCAGATAAAAATTTCACTGATTTTATCATAATCTTTTACTTTTATGGTTGGTCTGCCTGAATCAAGAATTTTTGAAAGGTCTATATATTACTATTGGTTGGGGTACCTCTTAAATCTTTTTTAATGTACAAGGTTTCCAGCATGCGCTATATTTTGACTTGCAATTTATCTGCTGAAGAAATTAGATGATTTTTCCAACAGAGTTTCCCACTATCTCGATTTTGCTGAGGGCTTTTGTATGATTTTTAAAATGTTCCTCTGTTCTTTGTATATCCATGAAACAGATGGTTAGATCTGAAGATTTAAGCTTGGGTTCAGGGAAAAAATATCTCATAATTAGTGTGTACACTTTTATCAGGAGCCATGAAAAGCTCAGTTCTCTCTGTTTTTGTGGTGTGAATAGCACTTGATTATTACCTTGAAGTATTAATTCATTAGAGGTTGCATATGCTAATTCTGTAGTTCCAGCGTTGCTTCTAATGGCTTAGCCAGAATCCCTTGAAAGAGAAACTTCTCTTATCCACATTTAGTTTCCCCAAAATGCAATTTGTATAGGGAAGGCAGGATAAATGCTGGAATACTGGGTTCTTTCGTTTATTTACAGTTTTTAAAGAATTTAGACACTGAAGACTTTAGAGGCTATGTTACTTCTTTTGCATCTAGTTTTTTTCTCTTTACTTTCTCCTTTTCCCTGCCCAGCCCCCAAGCCCCTACTCTTTTCCTCCCAACTTCGTGGGGCTTTGGAGAAAGAATTCAGAGTCATTCACACTAAAGCACAAATGCCTAGAATAATATTTTACAGTGTGACTACTCCAGAGATATTTTCTGTTTAACAGCAGTGTCTTAAATTAGACAAATGAAGATTCTTGGATAAGAAAAGCATCTGCATGCATTTACTATTATGTACCAGCTGCTGTAGTCAATGATTTACATTTTTTTCCTCACATAATGTCCACAACAACCCAATGAATAAGGTGTCCTATTATTCCCATTTTACAGATGTGGAATACAAGTCTCAGATTGTTTCAATAACTTGCTGAGTAAAACATAACAAAGGTGAAACTAAAACCTGAGATTATCTGGCTTCAAAGTCAGACACCCCATTCTGGAAGTGCATTCTATTGCATCTGTTTCACATACTTTCAAGAATCTTGCACATGAAGAAAAGAGTTTAGGAGCTTGAAATCATTCAGTACAGACCTAATTGTATGTCATTGTGCCAGCTGTCCTCCTGCCTCAGCCTCCCAGCTAAAATTACAGCCACGCATCTCCATGCCTAGCTATTGTTTATTTATTTAATGATGCTGAGATTTGAATTTAGGGCTCCACATGTGAGGTTGCACTCTACCACTGAGCCATACCCACAGCCATGGCTTTATTTTAATTCTTAAATTGTGGAACATTTTATTTCATAAAATAAAATAATTGTTCTGATGGGCTGAGCAGAAGAGGTTGGTTTTATAGGCAGAGAAGGCTGAGAAAAGCAGAAACAAAAGAACAAAAAACCAGATTCTTCATTTCAAAGCTGCTTCTTTGTAAGTCAGGGATAGGGAGACAGAATGATAGGTAAATAACTGATTAATATCAGGTTCTTTTATGCAAGAAGCAGAAGGATCTTTATTATCATGCCAAACAAAGGTGGCCTGTTTGGGAAATTTGGTGGTTGTCACTATAAGTCTTATTTCTCTGAAGGTCAGATCAACAGCCTAGTTTCAGTTTGCCAATGCACATCTCCCACATTAGTGACTCTTTTTTTTTTTTTTTTTTTCATGGCGAAAAGATGTATATTTAGAATTAGCCAGTTGGACTCAGTTTAGATAATCCCAATTTTGTTGGCAACACTGAAAGCATCATAATCAGGATCTAATTGTACATAGACCTTCTTCACTCCATCAGGTCTGACCAGGGTATTGACCTTGGTGGCATCAGTGTCACAGAGCTACCTCACAGCCTGTTGGATCTGGTGCTTGTCAGTCTCGATATCCACAGTGTACGCAAGAGAGCTGTGCTGTCTTCTTTCACAGCAGATTTAGTGGTCGGGGAAACCTGACATAGTGGTTAAACTTCTTTCTCCTGGGGGTATTCTTCTAACAGGATCTGGGCTGCCTGAGAGCCACAGGGTGAGTTTGGGGTCCCCAGAAGGTGGGTAAACTGTGCATCTTCCTCCTCTTCCTCTTTCTTTCTTCCTTTCCTTTCTTTTTCTTTTCTTTCTTTCTTTCCTTTCTTTCTTTCTTTCTTTCTTTCTTTCTTTCTTTCTTTCTTTCTTTCTCTTTCCTCTTTCTTTCTCTTTTTTCTTTCTTTCCTCTCTCTCCCTCTCTCTCTCTGCTGTGGATGCCTTTTATCTCTGTGTTCTCAGCCTTCCAAACTTTTTCACCTTGGCTTTGGGAGGGGCAGGATTGTCTTTCTTAATTTTCTGTGGTATCTTGGTTAAAAATCTCCATTTTTATTCTTAGCCTGGTCTATTAAGGCCTACAGTAAGAGCTCAGTTCAAAACAGTGGCCTCCTATAACTTTTCTTTTTTTCTTTTTCTTTCTTTTTGGTCCTGGGAATTGAACCCAGGACCTTGCGCTTGCCAGGCAGGCACTATGCCACCGAGCCATATCCCTGGCCTGCCTTCTTTGACTTTTACTCTTGATTTATTTTTCTTTAAAAAATTTTTTTTGTCTTTACTAAGGTATAACTGACAAAATTGTGTATGCTTAAGAGTGATTCAAAATATGTTTATATTGTGAAAAGATTACTATTATCAAGTTAGTTAACATATCTATTCCCTCACATAATTACCTTTTTTCTGTTTTTGTTTTGTTGTGTTCTTTGCAGTTAAGAACACTTAGAATCTACTCTCTTAGGATATTTTGAGTGAACAATGTAGTATTGTGAACCAGCGTTACCGTGGTGTCCTTTAGGTCTCTGGAACTTACTCATCTTAGAAATGCAAATTTGTGTGCTTTCACTTACATGGCCATCATTTCTCTGACCCCTCTCACCTGGTAACACTTTTCTACTCTCTATTTCTATGAGTTTGGCTTATTTACTTACTTACTCATGATCCTCATGCCTCAGTCTCCTGGGTGTTGGAATTATAGGCATCTGCCAACATGCCCAGAAAAATTGACTTTTTTAGATTCCACATGCAAGGGAGATTTCCCTCAGATCCTTACCTGCCTGACTGCTTTTTGATATTCAGTTCTTAGCTTGAATGTCACCTCTCAGAGACTCTCCCCTGACCATCCTGTCTAAAGTACCCACTTCCTACTTCCCAATCACTCTTCCTCAGTTCTGGACTTTTTTTTTTTTTTTTTAAGCTTTTATCACCATTTGAAAATATCTTCTGTTGTTCACTTCTAGAATGTAGGGAGAAAGGATATAGATCAGTTTTGCTTGCTGTTGGGATTCTGGTGTCTGGCACAGTGCAGGGACTTGTGTAGCCTCTGTCAAGTGAATGAATCAGTTGAAAAAGATGGCTCGCTTCAGCCTCCAGAGAGGGCGGCTGTCCTCACTACCTGGCTTCATCCCTACTGACTCCAGTGAGGCACAGGAGCTTCCATGGCCACGACAACCTGAGCTTCCATCTATAAAAGTTGGGGTTCTTATCTTTTGCATTTATAAACCACAGCTTGACAGAAATGGTCACATTTAGTTAAGTATTGGGCTGAGGGCCAAGATCATTTATGTTCTAACAGAAACCCATTTGCTTGAGCTTGGTCTGAATTTTTGTGTCCCCGTGCACCTCAAAATTCCTATGTTGCAATCTGATCTCCCAATGTGGCTACTGGGAGATGGTTAGGCTGTAAAGACAGAGTTCCCCCGAATGGGATCGTCAAAGGGATGTCAGAGCCTGCGGATGTTGCTCAGTGGTAGAGCAAGTGCTTAGAAAGCACGATTCAATCCCAAGTACAGTGAAACTAGTGCTTTTATAAAAGACATCCTAGAGGGCTGCCTCTCCCTTCTACTGAGTCAGGACACAATAATAATGGCAATCTGTCACCCAGGACGTAGGGCCCCTGCCATCATCCAGTCCATTGGCTTCTTCTTCTTGCAGTTCCCAGCCTCCAGCACTGTGAACAGTAGATGTCTGTTGTTTACAAGTTGCCCAATTTGTGCTGTTTTGTTATAACAGCCCAAAGGGACCAAGAAGAGGTATCCTTCAAATCTTCCTTGGTGTGAATAATGTATGCCTCTGGGTAAGGAGCAGTAAGGTAGGACCAAAAGCCTCATGGACATTCTTCCAAAGTTGAACAGCAAATGCTCCTGAAGGCCTAGAAAATTGGATCTGCCGGGTAGGCGTTGGTGTAAGAGTTAGCCAGTGGCTTGGGAGACAGTTTAAAGAGCAGTACAGCATATGGTCCTACCATCACCTACACCAGAATCTCCTGGGATAGCGATGGGAGTTCTTAGAAATGCCGTTTAAAACCACAGACTTCAGCTGGGTGTAATGGCCCATGCCTGCAATTGCAGCACCTGGGAGTCTAGGCAGGGGGATTATGAGTTCAAGCCCAGCCCGAGCAACTTAGTGACCTAAGGAGACCCTGTCTCAAAAAATTAAAAAAGGGTTGGAGATGTAAAGACCATGCAAAGGCCCTGAGTTCCATCCCTAGTACCAGGCAAAACCCACAGACTTACAACATCGGCATCATGCTAGGTAAGCTTCTACCACTGAGCTACATCCTCAGCACAGGTGTCACAGCTCTAGGTGTGATCTAAATGTAGGGAGCTTCATAAACTCAGGGGTGGCCAAGGTTAGCTATTGCCTTACAGGCACTCAATTACTTCACCACTTCCCTTGGGACGATTTTTGCATCAGGCCTGCCTACTTTCTGTTTCACAGGGTTGTGCAAAATGAGACTTCCTGACTTACACATCTAACTCCAAACTCATTGCCTCCCCTCTCTCAGGAAAATCCATTTCTCTTTAGTAGATATTGCCTTTATTTGTTGCCTGAGGAAAAACATCATTTGTCCTCACCTGGATATAGATTTTAATACTCAAGGTATGAGCTCAACTCAGGATACTCTTTCTGTTTTTGTCTCTCTGTGTTTTTGTCTGGAAGCCTTTTCTTCCACCTCTAAACTCCTCCCATCCCCATCTGAAACCTTCCTGTCATTCAAGAACAAATTCAAGTCTGTCTTTATCCGGTAAGCTCTCACCTACCTCGGGCTTTTCTCCACCTCTGAATTCTCAAAGTGGCTGTGCCATACTGCTTAGTACTTCATTGTATTAAAAGAAACTGGGTAAAAGTGTTGCTTGTCCACATCTTAACCCGCTGCGCTTGCACCCTGGACCTGTGTGTGTCTCTCAGCCTGGAAAACCCTGTGCACACAGAGCAGTCCCGCCAGGATCCAGCGGAGGGCAGCGAAGTGCCCGTGACTCTTCCTCCTCTTTACTGTGGTAACTGTCTCCTCCATGACCAGGAAAGCACAAGCCCACATTTGTTGGCTCTTGAGATTTGGAGATGAGTTAGAACACTTCCTCACTTTTCTGTTCTGCTTTCTACTTTCCATACTACCTTTGAGCATCCTCTTTTTCCTGGGCCCAGTCCCCTCTTTTCCTTCCAGGAACATCTGATGCAAAACCACAGATCATTTCCCTTGCTCACTGGGATGAAACTCTCCTGTCTATTTTAAATTTAAGCTGGCTCAGAGTCATCGGCTTTGCAATTTTATCCACGAGTGCTTCTGCTTCTCTCTTGGCATGCATGAACATTGACATTGGTGGTGGGGAATTCCAGGCTGTGGCCTGGTGAGAAGGGAGAACGACTCATAAGGATGCCATGACTCACTAAATGGATAGTGAGCCTGAAGACTTAAAAGAGCAAATATCCCACAGGCTGACTTCCTTGAATTACTAGTGATGCAATAACTATGGATTGTCAAACTGTGGGGGACTGTTCATCTTTCTGCGCTGTTTTCAGTGGGCTCTTTACTCAGACATCTCTTACCTCAAATCCTCAAAACAGGAGTAGCCACAAAATTTGTGAGGCTCATGGCAAGGTGAAAATGCACTTTCCTTTATCTAAAAATTATTAAGAATTTAAAATCGGTGACTGAGACCATTAAACCAAGTCTACGGCCTCTGTGAGCACAGAGAACACTCATAAACTGGCTGTGCTTCAAAATGTACAAAGGACAGCACCTCTTTGTTCTAGACCAAAGAGTTCATGTGAGGGCTTCCCATGATCTATTTTCTTCTCTGGCCTCCAAACCAGAGAGAGATACACAGGAAACGAGCGAGATTTTATTCAACAGATGGGTGACATGCAGTTCTAGGTTCTGGAGATTCCGAAGTAAACAAAACATGGAGCTTGTGCTTTAGTTGAACAAGACAATAAGCAAACAAATAGGCAATTACCCATGTATAGTATGACAGTGATGAGTATTGGGAGGAGAGGAAAAAAGGGTAGGCAGGATAGGGTCCCAGCTTGGGGTGGTGGAGTCTTGGGATTTCATGAGTAGTTAGAAAAGGCCTCACTGATCAAGTGTTATTTAAGCAAAGGCCCAGAGAGAGTCATGCTGATATTTGAGGAAAGCATGTCCAGGTAGGGAAATGGAAAACACAGAGGCCCTGAAGCTTCTCAAGTTGAGGAAGTGCGAAGAGGCTGGTGTGGTTGGTGTGGTGATTGGGGTGGGGAGGGAAGGCCAGATCTTGTAAGGTAAGGTCGGACTTTACCCTGGATGAAGGTTTAGAGCGGGGAAGGTTCATGACTTGACTTAAGCTTTAAAGTATTCCCTCTATGCTGTGGTGAGAAAAATATGCGGAGGCTCATGAATGGAAGCAGGTGACCAGTGAAGAGGCTCTGGCATAAATAATCCACCCATGGTGGAAAACAGAAGTGGCCAGATTCTAGAAAACTCATCAGCTTCAAGAGGGCCAGGGGCTAGGCCATTCTCGTGTACCAGACATGTGTTGTGGGCTATACAGGTGCTCAGTAATATGCATTTAATCCATCAGTGAGTTAATACAAAGACATAACAATAAGCTTTCCTGTAATAGACCTGTAGGATATAACGTTAAAAGAATGGAGGCCGAAAGTCTTGCAGTGTTTTATTGTATTCATTCTCACTGTGATTCTATTAAACCTGTTAAAATGTTAAAGATCAATTCACAGGAAACAAGTTATGTATCTGAATGACCCCTGAGTCTGAGTATGATTAAAAACCGACCATCAGGCTGTATTTTAGAGTATGGTCAACAGGTGGCGCTGCATCTTGTCAGGGGTTCATACTCCTGGGTTGTGTGTGAGGAGGCTGATACCGATCTGCAGATTTAACTGGAGTACGTGGTTGGTCTGTTGAAAATTCGATTAGTTTTTCCAGTGATTTGGGAGAACTCTCTTAGAATTACAGTATATATGTGAAATTAACATTTGAAAATGTCATTCTTCCTTAAGTGGGACAATTAGATAGTATTTAAGTAATACGAAATATATCTCAGGATTGGAAACAGAGCAGGGTTCACATGCTGCAGAGGCCAACAACTTTATTTCTTTTTCCACGCGATTCTAGTATATGCATGTATTTTCAATATACATATTTTGCCTGCTATTTGCAAACAAGGCCACATAAGGTAGTATTAGATTTATTTCCTTTATTGAATTTGTGTAGGGAGGCAGAAGTGCTAGCAGGAGTCACTTACGGAGAGAGGTTTGTGAGGAGGAAATAAGAGGCAGGGGAATTCAGGAGGCTGAGAGGTTTTGTGGGGAATTCTAAGAACATTTGTTAGATGGGAAGTTTCTTCCAACTGTGGGCCCTTTCGGGCTGCAAGGTCATCTTTTTCTAGAAAGCTCCCTGAAACAGTATTGTACCACCTTGTACAGGGATGCATCTCCTGGAATCCTGCAGTGGTTGGTTCTTTCTTGTCCAATGTCCAACTTCTGCCTTTGTGATTAGTTCTTACTGACTGAATTCAGACACAGTTAGGGCGGAGGCAGCAGAAGATCCAAGACTGAGGGGTGGAGCCATGGATTTCCTCCCAGGAAGACCAAGTAAACACTGCCTTACAAGATGCCTTGTGTCCCCCAAGGGTTCCTGGGTGGGATTTGAAGCTGTGGGATTTTGAGGGTGACTCTTTCACAGTGTTAGTGGTATACATCTCCTGAAATGCAAGCCCTCAATAACTACCTCTGCCACTCGGTTTATGAAGGGACATGGCCAATGCATTGGCTTTAATTTGTTTTCTCTGGAAGCAGCATTTCTGCTTTTTATCCTCTGGCCCCTGAGGCCATAACTGCAGAGAGCACAATCAGCCTGCCTTCCCTCCACCCAGTCACCCACCATTGCTTCCCACCTTACTGTGACCAAAGACCTCTGTCACAAGTCAACCTGCTCTAACTGGCCAACCGAACTGTCCTCACCCAGTTTGGCACTGTGGGCCTTTCATCAAACCCTTCTTTTGTGCCATCGACTCAATATTTGCCCATCAAGCAGGTGCAAGTTGTGTGTCTGCGACACACTTGGCACTGTGCTGGTGCTGGGGAAGCAGCAGGACACAGTCACTACCCTCAGCCTTTTCTTAGATAAACACCTTTGTCTGGATTTAACTGGGAATCCAATTTTCCTGTGATGTCACTGCTATTCTTTGGACCTTGCCTAAAAACCCTCCTATCCCTTGGGCTGTTAAGTGGGTCTATCTTTGTAGCTTGCTGCCATCATCCATGTGTTGACTTTTTTGTCACCTCATGGGTGACAGGTTGGCTCAAATAACTTTGCAGCATCATTTCTCATTCAAAGAATACAGGAGGAAGATACACTAGCTGTGTCTGTTCCTTTTGTCAGAGAAGTACGAGTTTTCCCACAGGCTCTCAGCTGAGTTTGCATATCTGTAGCTAAAGGCAACGCTGGCAAAAGGAGTATCCAGAGGCTCTTGAGTTAGGCATCCAAAATCAGTGCCCCTAAAGTGCATTTTGTCCAGTTGGGTTACGCTCTTTCATACAAGTTGCCATAACATATCACTATCCAGGTCACTTGTCACATCTGTTGACTTCCACGACCACCGTTTCTCTCCTGTCTCCTGCTATCATGTGGCTGCTTTTGACTTCAACACTGAAGACTCCTGGCCTTAACCTCCACTACCCTACTTTTCCACTCTCCCAGACAATCCACCCAGTAGTGAATACTGAGCTTGTTTCCTTACCCAAACTTACCTCTCCACATTCTCATTTCTGGACCATGAAAGTCTATCTCATCCGATGTTGTAATTGTGATCGTTGGATTCATTCCATGTTCCTTCTTCTTCACCTCTAGAGTCTGAAAGTCCCCAAGTCCTGCTCATATCATCTCTCTAGACCAGCTCTTGCTTCCCCTCTCTACGTTGCCACAGCTTCACTGCAAGTCCTGATTGTCTCAGCCTGTTCAATCTTTCCTCCAAACTCTGCCACAATGATATAATTATATAATTCAATACGATTGCTCTTCCTTGGTTAAAAGTTATTCATGGTTTCTCATTGCTTTTTGTATCAAATAAAAGCACGACATTGAAAATCCTTCCTGCCAACCTGTCACTCAGCCTGAGCTTCTCTGTGCTGTTTCCCTTGTCATTCTGGTTTCCCAGCTAGGTCGCAGGGCTTTGGCATGTCTGCAACCCTCTTTCTGCCCTCCATTCTTCCTGCCAGCTCAGATGTAGGCTCTTCATCGTGGCTTTCCTCAGTCCCCCAGATAGAGTGAGCATGCTGCCTTCTCTTCTCCCATTGCACTGTTCATGTTGTATTTGTGATACTGTGTTTTCATATATGTTGTTCTCCTTTAAGAGAGGACCATAGGCTGGGAATATGACTCAGTGGCACAATGTTTGCTTAGCATTTGCAAGGCTCAGGGTTCAATCCCTAGCACAAAAGCAAACAAACGAGAATGATCGAGAGAGAAACCAGTCTCCCTTTCAGCATTACATCTCTGATACCTGCCGTGATGCCTGGCACATAGCAGATGCTCAATAGAAGTTCGTTGAACAAATATTTTTGAACTATTGTGGGTAGAAATGGAGGAAATTTTCTGAATGTTGCATGTTTGGTACATTCTTAGCCTGTGGTAAATATGAATCCTAAAAGTTTAGTAAAGAAAACTTCAGAGAACAAATGTTTACCACAGTGTAGAGTTCTTCAGTTTCCAGGATCGGAGGTGGTGTGTGTGTGTGGTAGATGTTTTTAGAACAAGGCAATGGCTCAGCCCCGTGGGAGCAGATTGCATGAGACAAGCACCCAGAGTGGGGGAGATGATGCCAGCCAATCTGTCAGATTTCATCATCTGCTGGTCCTGGGTTGGTAAGATTCTTAATATATGCCTCTCCTGCTTATATCTTGAGAGGAGCTGCCTTCAAATTTCATCTGCAGGTTTCTTATACAACCTAATATCTAAAAATAATATCTTAAGAAAGCATAATTTTATTTAGAGTTTTGTAAATGAAGCTTGGCACTTTTTTTTAAAGCACAGATTCTGATCATTTCTGCTCTGTGATGAAATCTACAGGCCAAGGAACAGGGAAACCTCTTTTATACATTCCTTAGTCAAGCAGGCACTATTTTTTCTTTTAATTTTATACTGCTAAAATTGTAATTATATAATTATGAAAAGGCAGTTTTTAGAGTAGTCTGTTTATGACTCAAAAAAAGTGGTTATTGTGGACCAAAAGAAAGGACTAATTATTTTATTTTCTCGAAACTGGAAAAACTACTTGCTGGTGGAGTGTAGGTGTTGGCAAATAAAATGTGTAGGTTTGGTAAGCAGTTTATTTACTTGCGTGATTATAGGTAAGGGTGTGTGTGTGGGTCACAATTACAATAAAACCTTATGAGTTTAGAAAGTCAATGGGAATGAATAGCAAACTCATGAAGAACTATCCATCGTGGTTAATTAAATCTATATCCTGTCTTTCTATGCGAATAGTATTGTAGACACTCCTTTAACAAACATAATATTCAAAACACTTACATTTAAGTGGTTTAAATATCCTCCCTGAATGTTGTTATTAATTTTCTTTGCAATGCTTCATTTTCGAACATGTTACAAGTGTAATCATCAATGAAAGTTGAATTTTTATTTTTCAAGCAGTAGCCTCTAAAATGATGAGATTTACTGAGATTTTCCTATTTTCTAGCTGTAGGAGTTAATGATAGTTCTTTCCAAAAAGTTGGAACAAAGTAGAACAGCTATGTAAATATAATGTCTTCAGTACATCCCTAGAAATATGTCTTACCTTCTGTAACTAAGATATCTTAGATATATCTTAATTAAGTTATTGGCAAATGCTAATGAGTTAGAAGACACTATTCAGGAATTTCCAGTGCAGATCTTCCATATCTGAGATGAAATAATTCTGATGGCTTTAAGTACATCCTCTCCTCTGCATTCACATATGGCTTTGTGTGAAAAAGAAAGAGACAGTTCTAAATGGGTAACTTGGCAGGAATGTTAGTGATAGGAGATGATTTTTACTGGAGACAGCGGAGTGCGTGATGACAGAATGAGCAAGCTTGCCCTTGACCATGGATGTTTGGCCTCCGTGGGCTGAGTACTGAGAAAGGGCAGTGTGCATTCCCCAATATTGTTCTTCCACAGGTGTGGCAACAATAGCGAAAACAAAAATCCATTGCTGGAGCAATGAATCTCAGATCAAAGAAGAATGTGGCAAGCATCCCTTTCACATGATGAATTGAGTTCAGATTCATATGAATGATGGCTTAATTCCTGGTAGTTGACCTTTTATTTATTTTTTCTTCCACTTAAAAGATTAAGCCTGATGCAGAGCAGAGTTGAGGATAGAACAAAGACTCAGTAAGTTAGCTGCATAATCTGTTGAGTCATGAAAAATAAAAGCTTGTGCACACACCAACATCTCAGCTGGGTGTGTACAGTCTGTCCCTTAAATGCCAGCACGGTGACTTCTTCCTCCTTTTCTCCCTGAAGGCTTAATATCAGATGCTGTGCCCTTTGTCTCTTTTTGTTGTGGAGGTTTTCTTAGTCTTCTGGTAGGTTAAAAGAATCCTTGAAAATCACACATAGTCTCCATTTTGCTAAATCCAAAGTTCAGTTCTCAGCTTCTTCTTTCTGATCTTTCAGCAGTAGCTGATACTGTGCACACTCCCTCCTCTAGAAAACTTTCTCCTTTTTTCTAAGGTCCCATGCTTCCCTGGTTTCTCTCCTGCCTCACTGACCATATCTTCCCAGGTGCTTTCTGCTTCTTTTCTGTCCACCAACATATCCAGGGCTTAGCCAGAGAGCTCTGCTGCTTTTCTCCCTCACCTGTTCCTTTGGAAATCTCATCTGGTCCCATGGCTGGGTGTGCTGATGACTCCTACCTGTTCCTATCCAGCTCACACCTGTCTCTGAAACCCAGAGTCATAGAGCCAACCATCGATTCCGTGTCTCTAATATTTCCACCTTCATGTGTCCATAGTTGGATTCAGGGTTTTTCCTCCCAGAGGGGGCCTTTCCTTGCATTCTTTTGCATCTTGGGCAAGGAGAACTTCATTTTTCTAAGTGCTCAGGCCAAACTCCATGGAAATATCCCCAACTCCTGTCTTTCACTTAGCTCCTACATCTTCAAGAAATTCTGACATCTGCAATCTTACTACAGCTTTTCACTGTCTCCATTGCTACCACTTTCATCTGATTCACCGGTATGGAAACATGAATTATTGCAGTTGCCACCAGTTGGTCTCCAGGTTTCTGTCTTTGTTCTTTAGTGGCTCAGCTATGCCAGGGCATTCTTTACTCTAGACCTTCCCTGTCTCCCTCAGGTTAAAGGTCAAAGCACACATCAAGGCCAAAGAGATGACATGATCTGTCTGCTTCCCCTACTCCTTTCCTCTCTAACACCCCTCCCCCTTCTTCCGGGCACCCTTCCCCCAGGTCCAGTGGCTGTTTTGCTGTTCCTTAAGCATTCTAGATTTCTTTCCATGTTAGGAACTTAGCACCTGGTGTTCCCTCTGCCTGGAATGCTTTTCCCTAGGCATATATGTAATTAGTTCCCTCACTTCAAAACCTGTCTCCAGTGTCACTTTCTTGTCTTGTGAGGCCACTGTGATGACCTTAATTAACATTGCAATCAATCCCTTCCCCTCAGTTCTCCAGCCTCTGCTTTGTTCTTTTATTTTTCTGTAAGGCTTATCATCTAGCAAGACACTATGCAACACACATATTTTTATGCTCTTTAACAAATTGTTAGCCTCTTCCCCCTAAAAAGCAATCTTTATGGGGGAAGGGCTTTCATCTGTTTCATTCTTCAACAGCTCATATGGTATGTGTCACATAGTGTTGAATGAATGAAAGATGTAGATGTAGTAGGTGGCTATTCTGGGGTGAGGAGACAGACAGATGGACAGACAGGCAGGCAGAGAGTAAAAACAGGTGAACCATTCCTGCTCTTGCAGAGATGTGTTGGTTGGTTTGTGTCAATAATACCCACAAGTTTATTAGAGATGCAGTTTCAGATCTGGCCCCAAACTTACTGAATCAGAAGCTGCATTTTGACAAGACTTCTAGGTGCTTCCTACACAAACTGACTTGAAACAGCACCAGAGGCATATCAAACACTGTACCACCGAGGTTAAACTGCAGAGTGGTTTTGAATTTTCACTGTTTGGTCCTCTGAAACTTATTTTTTGCTTTGTTAGGCAAACTTTTCCAATAAGTGGCTGTGGGGTCTCAGGCCAATCAGTGCACACCCCTGGGCTTCAGTTTCCTATCTGCGATGCAAAAGAGCTGGAAATGAATAATTTCAGAAGTATGCTGCCAGCTCTGGCTCTTTGTGATTCAATGCTGTTTACCAGTTCACACTGGCTTTTTTGAGTAGAGAGTTAAAAAACACCAGAATTTCCTTTGGAAACTAGATGAGAATAAGGACTTGGAAAAATGTCCATGAACATCCCTTAGGATCCAAGCCAACCACGCTAGAACTGTAAGACTATGTGTTTATTTCTCTCAGATAGATCTTGTTCTGTCGTAAGGTCTCTCTGAGGATGGCTGATAGCAGGATCCAGTGGCTCTTGATGGAAGCTGCTGTGTTTAATTGGTAAATTTTTTAGAATTAAAAAACCCTGACCCTTATGAAATAGCTATGTCTCAGTGACATAATCACTTCGCAGGGTATATATCAGACCGAGTAAGGATTTATAAGGGATTAATCTAAAATGTAACCAGTAATCACAGTCTAAAAGGACTTCCAGAAAGTAGCCCTTGTCTTGTGGACAAGGAGACTAGAAAAGGTAGTGTTTCCCTTGAAAACATTTTCCATGACCATAGATAAGATCTGCAACATCTTTCCACCACTGACAGAATGGATGTCCAACTCCTTGGCCTCATTATTATTAGTTTTTAAAATTTATTTTCTTTTTTTCCTTTTCTTTCTTTTTTTTTTTTTCCGTTAGCACGTTTGCAGTATATAATGATCACATTCATCATGGGGCACTGGTACATGCACATGATACATCTTAATTCTTTTTGTATGCTCTTCCCCTCCCCTACCTGCCCCTCCATCTCCACAGATCATCTGCTAGGGACTGAATTGTGGTCTCCCCCTCAGATATGTGAGTTGAAGTCATAACCCATGGATGTGACCTATTTGGAGTCAAGGGATTTAGGGATAGTTCAAGCGAAACAAAGTCATTAGGGTCCCACCTTAATATGATAGATCTGATGTCCTTATGATGAGATGAGGGAACCCAGAGTGCCCCTCCACACCCTCCCCCACAAGCAGCCGCAGGAGGACACCCAGGGAGGCGCCCTCTACAGGCTGGGAAGACCCCTTCGGCAGAAACCCACTCCAGCTGCACTTCCGCCTGGGACTCCAGCCTCCGCAACTGTGAGAAGTAAATGCTGCTTCAGCCGCCCAGCCTGCGATATTTCCTTATAGGAGCCCAAGCAGGTGATAAATACATCATCTTTCTAAAAGGATTTTCTTACTGCTCCCCACACTTCCTTCCTCTTTCTGGAGTTGGCTGTTTCTGTGTTTTGCTCCGAGTCCTCTTAGGATGCCTCTCTTTCACACGCTGATGTCAGAATCTTAGGGTCCCCCCCCCACCCCCGGCTCTGTTCAAATGGCATCGCTTTGAGGGGGCGGTGTTGGTTAATTTTGGGAATCAACTCGAGTGGATTGAGGGATGCCCAGAGAATTGTTAGAGCATGCTTCAGGGCGTGTGTGTGCGGGGGAGACTGGCCCATGAGCCGGGAACTGAGTGGGGAAGACCCCCCTGAGCACGGGCAGCACAGTCCCATAGGCTGGGAGACCAGAGAGAGTGAAAAATGGATGGGGGAGGGGGACAACTCACACGTGGGCTTTTCCTTTGCAGGCGGCTGTGTTTTTGTCCTGCTATCTCCTGTGGATATCTGACTGCTGGTTCTCCAGCTTTTGAATACTGACTAACTTGTACCTGTGGGGAGCTTTTGGGCCTTTGGCCTTGGACTGGGGCTGGATATTGGTTTCTGTCATGTTCTGAGGCTTCCAGCTTCTTAGACTGAGCAGCAGCTCTCCTGTCTTTCCATCCTGCCGACAGCCCTTGTAGGACTTTTCAGCCTCTGTGGTCATATAAGCCAATCCCCTCTTACGTGTGTGTGTGTGCGCGCGCGCGTGTGCGCACACACACGTTCTATTGGTTCTGCTTCCCTGGAGAACTCTTGTCTGTGATAGGCACAATAGTGTCCTGTCCAAAATTCAAGGTTACCAGAACCTCAGATTGTAACCTTATCTGTCAGCAGTGCCTAAGGATCAATGACTGATATCCTTGTGAGAAGTAGAGAGATGACAAAGAGGCCAGGGCTTGTGTGAGCTCAGCAGGTGCTCAACCACTGAGCTACACCCTGGCCTCCATAGCCGGGATGTGAAAAGAAAAGAGGAAACAGAAGAGGAGGGCTGGGTCTCACTGTCCCCTTGAAGGCCACCTGCAGGAACTGGAGGACTCCCACTGATATTTCCACCACCTCCCAACAGCAGCAAGCTTGGGACTAAGCCTTTAATTCATGGGCCTTTATGGAACATTCTTGAGCCAAACTATAGCAAAGCCATAGGATTTAGACTCAGAGGGGAGATAGAGGATCAAATAGCAGGCTCCCTAATTTCACATGGGAAAACTGAGGCCAAAGGAAATTGGGACTCACATGTTGTTAGGGCTTATATCTAGTCCCTCCCCCTGCACAAAGCCTCATGAGCTCATAGGTGGAACTTCTGGGAGGTGATTGGATCATGGGTGGGCGATACTCATCAGTGCATTGTTCCACTGATGAGTTGATAGCTAAATGTCACTTGGGAAGTAAAGCCTGGTCAGAACAGGTGGGTCACTGGGTTGTGGTGTGGAAGGGTGTACTCTCTCCCTCCTTTCTTCATTGCTGTCTGCTACCTGACTGTCATGCCGGGTGCTGTTTCTCCTCTGCCATATCCACCTGTCATGCCACCTGCCTAGGAGCCAGCTGATTATAGACTGAAAGCTCTACAGGCTATGAGCCAAAATGAACCTTTCCTCCTTTAAATTGTGAGTGTCAGGTTTTGTGTTTCGGTAATGAGAAAGTAATGACAACTGTTTAGTTTAAATCAAGTAGACCCACATTGGAAGCCTATGTCTTTCCTCACTGAGCTGAGATATCCTTGGTGGCAAACCTATGGCACGCATGCTGCTGTGAACTGTTTGTTATCACTGAAAGTGCTAAAAGGTTTGCCATCATTGACTTACATAGTAATCAGGAAACTGGCAAAGTTTGTGCTTTTATAGAAAGTAACAGAATTGAATTCACCTGAGAGGACAGATTATAGTTAGAACAAGAACAGGACAAGTCCCAGAAACACAATCAAAATGTTACTGTTTCTAATATACACGTTTGCAGTAAATTATTGTATTTCTTCTGGAAAGTTGGTACATGTACATAACACATACTTTTTCATCCCGTTCCCCTCTCTACCCTCCCTTTCCTTCCATCTCTTGGTCCTCTTCCCCATCTGAAAAAGATCTGTCTCCCTATTTCCTATTATCTATGTTTTTATTTTGTTCTTTAGTTTATATGCTTTGGATTTCCCACATAAGAGAAATTATGTGATTTTAAACTTGTATGTCTGGTTTATTTTACTTAAACTTATGGTCTCAAGGTGTATTAATTTTCCTACAAATGACTCAAATTTATCCTTCTTGCTAGCAGAATAGTACTTCACTGAATATAAAAACCACATTTTAAAAATCTATTCAACTGTTGATAGACATACAGACCACTTCCAAGATTTAACTATTGCAAGTTGTGCTATTATAAAAATGAATATACTTGTATCGCTATAATACCATGTTTTTAACTCTTAAGAAGATACCTAGAAGGAAAACAGCTGGGTCAAATGGAATTTCTATTTTTACTTTTTTTTGAAGGACCTCCACGTTGATCTCTGCTATGGTTGTACTAGTTTATATTCCCACCCACAGTTTAGAAAGGTTCCTTTTTCCCTGAAGCCGCCTCAGCATTTGTTATTATTTGATTTCTTGATGACAGCCATTCTTTCTAGAACAAGATGAAATCTCTGTGTTGTTTTAATTTGAAATTAATTTAATTTGAAAATTAATTTGAGAGATGGTGAACATTTTAAAATTAGTTTTAATTTGAAATTGATTTTTTTTTTTTTTGGTCTTTTTGAGACAGGGTCTCATTGTGCTGTTCAGGCTGACCTTGAGCTCACTTTGTAGCCCAGGCTGGTCTTGAACTTGCAATGATCCTCCTGCCTCAGCCTCCCAAGTTCTGGGATTACAGATGAGTGCCATAATACCCGGTGTTTGAAATTAATTTAATTTGAGAGATGTTGAACATTTTTTCATGTATTTATTGGTCACTTGTACTTCTCAAAAGAATGTTATGAAGATCCAAAAGATTCTTTAGCGTTCGTGTTGAAGAATGTAATAAAAATTGAGAGCAGTCTGGAATGCTATTTATTGAGGCTTGGGTGGGAGGGTAATCTTATGCAATAAATTATTTGACAGCAGGGATATAGATTTTTAAGGCAAGTGGATTAGGTGGAGATACCCAGGAGAGACGCTGGCAAATTAGCAGCTCCCAGTTGTGTCTGTGATGTGAGGTAGAGATTGGCTCCTCGCTCCTGGACCTGAAACAATTCTGATACTGATCTTGTTGATCTCCGCTGCTTGTTAGACAGAAACCTACAGTAAGGCACTGTAAATACAAGTGCTAGTTAGCTTTAAAATTCCCTTTACCATCAGCAAGATCACATGGTTGCTTGAAGGTCTAAAGTGCTCTATTTGTAAAGAAAATTGAACAAGAAACCTGATGACATTTTCAGATGGGCTCTTATTTTACTTCCTAATGAAGAATGCTTTAAAAAAGAAAAAGAATGCTTTGTCTGTGATTGTGACAGGGAGTATTCTCAATTCTCAAAGGAAGATTATGCTTTGCTAGATAAATGAAGAGCTGTGTCTTTAAATGACTTAAGGGGACATTTTCAAGCAACTCAGCACTTGGCAGATTTCATTTTGACGAGCAGGAGCAGGTGGGTGGCTCAGGCTTCTCAACCTTGAAGAGATGACCCCAAATGACTTTGTGTTCTCCTAATTGCTGCAGAATAAAATAAGGGTTAATTAAATAATTTGAAAAAGGTGCATACATTGCTCAGGTGAAGGAGGGAAGAATGTGTGGCAGAGACACAGACAAAACCAAGTGTCACGAAAACACAAAATGAGATTAAATGCTGGCAGGAACACAGGGGAGGAGTGCCCGGTGTTTGGTAGTAGCTCAAAAAAGGACAGTTTTCTATTTAATACAAAGGAATTACACCCAACAGTCAACACATGAGCTTGCATAATTTTGTAATCCTAAGTGAGAGATCTCTTCTGTTTTCTGGGTGAGAGCCGCCTTGCCGAGGAAGTGCACCTGCGCAAAGGCTTGCACCTTGTCTGAAACTTGATAGGCTTTTAGTGCTTGGAAAACATGTAACTTTCTGAGATTGTTTCAAATTGTCACCATTTGGACACCATCTTACACATTTTCTACAGATCCTATTTTCTTCATTAATGCCCCTCCCTTTTCTGCTTCCTCTAATCTATGTCCCTGCTAGTGTAGGTCAAGTTTCTGGCACCTGACTTGTTTGCCAGGAAAAAGACAACTGCTGGGAAGGAGAAGCCCTTTCCTGCTGGCTTGGCTGCTTCAAGACTACCCTCAGCAGCCGGCTGGGCTGCCCGATGGTCCCTCTGTTCTTGGAAAGGAGGAGGTCCACCTATTGGCCATCTTTTTAGAATATGGCAAGTTTTAGGGTTCTCACAAGAGGTGAGGTCTGTTGTCTGCCTATCTTTCTAAATACTTCTTTGATAGGTTACTCATTTACATGTTGTGCCTGGAAGAACAGAATGATGGGGATAGAGCATGCTCAGTCGTGTGGCTCTTAGGGAAAAGAATACATAATGCTGGGTTGAAATAGGAGTAGAGAGAGCTAGTTGGCTTTTTTTAAACTATGGAAAATTCTATCAGATTCTCTTATGTTCAAATATCTCACTGGATTCATAAAAGTTTTGTAAACCCAGATAATGATATGTGCACTAATATGTATCTACACTCACATTTGTTTTTAAAAAAATCATAATTCAACTTGTTCTGTTCTCTTTTTTCACAATATTACCTTCCATTGTTACAATCTTCTTAGATATTTCGATGAAATTAAAATTAACAGTACAATACATTCTCCTTATCCATGGGGATACAGTCTAGGATCCCCAGTACATATATGAAACCTGTCAAACCCTTATATAATCTGTGTTTCCTCCTATACATACATACCTGTGATAAACCTTTACTTAAAGGGAGCACTGTGTGAGTTCCCTTGGGCACTTTTTAAATTGCTGTCATCACTTGCCTTTTGGGGGCCATTAGTAAGCAAAATAAGGGTGACGAACCTAAGCACTGCAATACTACAATGGTAGTCTACCTGACAGCCAAGATAGCTAGAGACTAAGGGCCTCGGTGTGAGTGTGCAGGCCAAGGGGAGAATTCACATCCCAGGTGAGATGGAGCAGAGTGGCATGAGATTTCATTGTGTTACTCAGAGTGGCATGCAATTTAAAATTTATGAATTGATTATTCCCAGAGTTTTTCCACTTAGTATTTTTGTACCATTATTGGCTGTAGGTAACTGAAATGGCAGAAAGCAAAACTAAAGGTAGGGGAGGAGGCTTGTGCATTATTTGCACGTGAACCCTCAAAAGACCTACACCTGACATTGTTGGATGATTTAAAACTTGCTACATCAGATTTTTCAACCTTTAATTCCATTTTTATTTTGCTTCTCTGTTTCTAAATATATGCATGTATATGGACCTCAAGAACTTGTTGGGAGGTTCTAACAGGGGAGCGCAGCTACTCCTATACCCGTGATAGAGGTAACAGCCCCCCTCTTTTCAGGGTGGTTCTCTTCTTCCTTAGAGCACAAAGCTTTGGGAGGGACACATTAAGTAGTGAGGCAGGAAGGGCACACCTGTGTAGCCAGCCAGCTCAGCCAATCAACCCTGGCAATCAATGGGGTGACAGATGTCTCAGCCAGATCACCCTCACATCTATATGCATATATATGTAAATATTATACAATTTTTTTCTAAATCTTGAGCATTCAAAAGGTGTTCACCATAGTTAGTATTTTCCTTTCTGTAATTAGTAAACAATTTGTGAGGGCATGCTTTATGATTATGTAAATATCCTGTTTGTCATCAAATTTGCACACACTTGTTAGCATCTTCTCATAATTTTCTAACTCCATCAATCCAAATAATAAATGTAGAAGGAATTAGAAAATCAAAACTATTTTTTAAAAAATCTGTAACTCCCCCTTTATTATCTTGCAATATACTTTAAATGTGTGATATAGCCTATCTGCACATAAACTTCAACTGTAATCGAAGGAGAAATGAAAGGCAAGAAATTTATGGTAAAAGTCATCTGTATTTTAGTATGGTAATGTCTTGGTACTTCTACACAAGAGCACACTCTGGGAGTCAGCTATGTGCATGTTAAAAATCACAGTGGTGGGGTAGCTACTGTGGAGGCTAAGAACACAATATCCCAGAGATAGTGCGTGACCTGCTGAGAGACCTTAGAACCGGTTACCTTAGGGTCCAAGTTTTTGTGATCTTCCCTGATTTTTCCCTCTCCTAGTGCAAGGAGAAGCCATCTGCAGAGTTCTTTTATCTGCCTGACTGGATCTGCCAAAAGAAATTTCTTCAGGCAGAAGAGGCTAAACTCATTGCAGAAAGACTGAAGTCTGTTGGTACATCTGGAAACACATGCAGACAAAACTTTATCATAGACCATTGTCCTCTAATTCGGTTCCACTTAGCATTCCAAAGCAAATCACTTACCAACCTTTGGCTGTTCTGCAGGCTAACCAGACTCTGTCCCAGGCTTTGTTTTATGTCCTCAAAGTCCAGTGAATTCCCCAGAAAGTCATTCACTATCACTATTCTCCCATCCTTTTTTTTTGGAGACAGGGTCTCATTATGTAGTTCAAACTGGCTTGGACTTGCTATGTAGCCCAGGCTGGCCTAGAACTCTTGGTGATACTCCTGCCTCAGCCTCCTGAGTGCTGGGATTACAGGTGTGTGTCACCACATCGCTATCCTTTAATAAAGGCCTGCACTTTTGCTTCCTGTTCCTGATTTAAACTCAATGATTTGACCTTTCCTTTGAGTCTCACACTTTGTGTGACTCCTGTTGTGGTTTTTCCTGGCATGATAATAAATTTCTATGTCTTTCTCCAACATACTCTATGAGTTTATTCCAGTAAAGGTCCGCTTTATTCTTATACTGCACATGCAGAACTGATCTACTGATGGCTGTCACTGAGTGGTCTAATGTTGGTAATGTGATTATTGAAACCAGTGAAGAACTCTTGGTAAAGTTTGGGACAAAGTAGTACAAAGTTTTCCCTCCATTCTCCCCACCTTTTGTGTTAGGGATTGAACTCAGGGTCTAGGCAAGCTACATCCTAGGCCCAATGCTCCCTCAGTTTGCCTCACGTTAGCAAGCCTGAAAAACTTAACATACGTTAAAGTAGTGCAAAAATTATTTGGGCAGAGATTTTTGATGGATATTTAAGTTTAGATAACTACAAACAGGGTTTTAATCTACATGGATGTTGGGCAGGACATTTGACAAACTACAAAATGGGGATAGTCCTTTGCTGTCTAGCCTTTGCGTGCTTATTTCAGGACATCTGGTGTCTGACCCACCATATGCACTAAGCCATTCTCCAATACTCCCCATGATGAAGCAATTCCTGCAAATGCCTTAAAGGTACCCTGGAAGTAGCAAAATTGGCTGAGAAACACTATTCCAAGCTTTCTCATCAGCACATTTTCCTGTACACTTGCTGCCACCTCCTATGAGGCGAAGGATGGAGAAAGCAAAGATGATGACGATATACCCGTGTTTTCTTGGTGTTCCCAAACCATTTTCCAATCTCTCCCATTTGCTTTGCACTTCCCTGTTGGATCTCACAAGTCTTGGGCACACAGGCTTTTCTGTTTCTGAGGATGCATATTGTGTTGATCTGAGGTTTAGGAGTGATGTCAGAGTAAAATATCCCATCCCAAAAACATTTCTTTGGCATATTTTGAATTAATTTTTCAGAGAAACTGTAGGTCTCTACAGACACAAGACTAGCTCTGAAAGTCTGCTCTTTCGTGAAAGAAAATTACATCTCTAAAGCAAATTTACATCAGTGAGGTAAACAGCCAGTGGATTTACACAGCCTTTTCTATATGCTTCCCTCTTCCTGCTTAGGGAAGAGTTTTTTCCCCCAGGAAAAGATCAGGATCTGAAATTTAACTCAGAAAGGGAAGACCCCAGGTGACCGTTGGATGGAGGCCTCACCTGCATAACTAGATGAACTCTGCAGTCTGTCACCACCCAACTTGCCCCAGAACCCCAGGCCTTGTCTGTGCACAGCTCTAAATCAGCTTCAGCTGTCCAGGCCCCCTGCAAATCTCTTCTTTGTGTATAGGTTCTCTGTTTCTGTACTTTCATAAATTTGATATGATCCTTTTTCTGTTCATTTATGTGTTGCCAGTTTATTTTATAGATTAAAATTACTGAAACTTCAGATGTAAAGGGTGAATTTAAAACTTTCCTATCGGAGAATACTGTCCAATGGTATGATCGACCAGACTGGCCATTTCATGGGAAGGAATGTAAAGATTAATAATCCCTTCAGTTAAAATTAGGAAGACAAAGCATATTTTCCTAGGGCTCAAACGAAAGCTCCAAAGCTCCTGCATACTTCTCCCCCTCCCATGTGTAGATGTCTCTGACTTCAAGATCAAAGATTTTTTCCCTTTGTGGTCTTGAATTTAGACCAGAATCTGGAAGAGAGACATGAGTAGACAACAGGAAAGTCTGATTATGAAGGCGGCCTTGCCATACTGAAGTAGGGGGCATTATCAGCAAGCATCTCAGTGACCAGCAACCCGATTGGGGAGAACCAGGCTCTTGCTAATCTAAACTATCAAGAATATTTTGACAGAGAAGAACCTGGCCTATCTGACTTATTAATCTGTTATAAATATAATAGCATGAACTGTCAAAAAGTCTTAAGGGAAGAGAATCATATTTGAGCTGAGAGGGTTTTTTGTTGACTGAGTTGTACAGACCCAGTCACCCAACCATGCCGGGTCTGTGTTTGTCTTTGGCGTATTTGAGTAAATTTCTCTGTCTCTCCATCTTCCTCTTTGCTTTCATAGGTCTCCTATCATTTTGCTTTTCACGTCCCTACTTTTCAGGCATGATGACTCTGACTTTTAATTGAACTGACCAACTGACTTCCTCTCATTAACACTGTAAAATTACATTTACAGATTTTCATAGATCAGTAGCAGAGGTAAACAGGAAGTGCTTTGCAAGCAAAGATGAATTTTGTGGCTTTTTGTTTGTTTGTTCTTTTGTGCTGTTTCATAAGACCCTCCCTGATAAGAATCTTCTCTGGATTGTTTCGGGTGCTTTGACCCGGATCAGTAGTTGCTGCTTCGGCTTGTAGCAACATGACAAACCAGCATGCCAGGACAAAAGTGAATTGGTTCTTTTGACTGAATTTCCAGGGAGTTTCATTCACAAACCAGAGAGGCAGAATGGGTGGAATACTGGAACGTGTAGTTCCTCATTATGCTTTTGTCGTACCATCCGTTTGGTGACTGTGTACAGGATTGCTTTGTGCTTTGTCATAGCAGGAGGTGATGAGGAAGAGGGACTGGGTTCCCATAGCACAGGGGCTATGAGGTGGTACAGAGGCTTCGGGGTGAACACTGAGCCTGGGTTTCCCTTCAAGTGCCACCTCTTACTAGCTAATCTATCAGGATCTCAAATTTTTTTTTTTTTTTTTTTTTTTTTTTTTTTGGGTACTGGGGATTGAACTCACGACCTCACACTTGCCAGGCAGGTGCTTACACCACTGAACTAAATCCCTCGCCCTGGATCTCAAAATTTTTATAAATACAATACCAGTTGTATCTACGGTATAGTGTTATTATGGGGGTTAGTGAAATGAGGTCAAATGAAACAAACAAAAATCTCCAAGTATAATTTTTTAAAAAATATTTTCAGTGGGACAAAGCTTTTCTGATACCACCCAGATGAGAATGAAGTTTACGTCTGGGGTTCAGGTCTGACAGTCGCCCAGCTAATGCATCCTCTCTGGGCTTCCTGAGGCAGCTGAGGGCTCTGTGTGACAGAGCACTCTCTATGAATGGGGGCGGAGTGGGCAAGAGCATGGCCCAGCGCTCCCATTGTCCCTGCAACCTCAAAATGTCAACACTGAACTCATCACATCTTGACCTTGGCTTTAGGCCACCACTTGCCCTTCGTGGCCCACTCTGGCCCTAATGCCCCAGCCGCTTGAAGTTAGCAGCATGGAAGGCAGCCCTGTCCTCCCACAGTGTGGGCCTTGGCTGCACTGCCGGGGACAGACACCGGATCAGACAGGACATGGCTCTTGCTTGTTATGATTCCCCATTGTATGTTCATTATTCTATTTATCAAGTCTGCCAAGAATGGAGACTACTTAGAGTAGGTTTTCACTTAAAGAATTCAAACTATCATTGAACAAAATTCAGTGGCAAATGGTAAAATTGGGGAAAAAAAATACTGTTGGGATTAGATGATCCCTCTTTCTACTTTTGTGAAGTTTTGGAAAAATAACCCCATCTGCTTGCATCTCAGCGTTCTAATCTGAAAAAGGGGACTGATAATAACTGCCGCAGCCAGATGTGGTGGTGCACACCTATAATCCCAACAGGAGGATTGCAAGTCCGAGCCCAGTTTGGAAACTAGTGACTTGGTGAGACTTTGTCTCAAAATTAAAAAAAAAAAAAAAAAAAAAAAGAAAGATTTTAGTGATGTCATTCAGTGTGAAGACCCTGGATTTAAGCCCCAGTGCTGCAAACAAAACAGAACAACAGTCTGTATCAATCATGAGAGTCAGTAGATGGGTGTGCTTGGTGTGTCATGGGTTGGGTGTCCCTTCTGGCACCATGAACACGAAGCAGGCTTGGGTTGTTCTCTTTTTTAAAGGCAGTTGGAAGGAAACTAAAATTTATTGAGCATTAATTATGAACTTGATTTCATAGTATGTATATATATAATCATATTTTATCTTCATAGTATCCTCCTGTGAGGTGGGTATTATTATCCCCATTTTCCTCAGACGGGTTGATTAACTTGCCCAAATGACATACTGCCACGTGGACTTGTAGAATTTCAATCAGGTCAGGCTGACTCTCAGCCTCTTGTTCTCTACATGACACCTGCTGTCTCAGTAGTAGTAGAGCAAATGTATATTTTGGTTCCACATAATGTGTTTGTAATGTCTCTGCTTGGATATACAGAGATAAAACACAAAAGCAAACCAAAAAATTTAGCTTTATGTCATTTGAGAAAGGAAAGGCTAGGGTAAGTGCATATATCAGAAAGATTAAAAGCTGAGTGTACTTCAGACGCCACACCTAAGTGGGTGTTTAATCCGAGAGCATTAGGAAAAGAATGTCAATTGACGGGACAGCCGTGAGAGTCCATAGGGACAGTAAATACCCATTCTGATAGCCTGCAGCCAAAGCACATGCCACCGGCAGGCAGGCAGGCAGCTGAACCCACAAATCCTGCTGCATCTGGTTGCGGGGAAGCATTTCATGTCTTCCTTGCTGGCTGCAGCCACAACTCTAGATTTAAATGAAAATTATTAACAGGAAATACGGAGAACTCAGAAAGGAATGTGTTAAGTGGAAACCCAAATGCAAACCTCTAAGTGTTTTGTTTCTAGGGATCCATGAGAAGGCTTAAGAATCTGGGTGCTTCAGATCTGCTTCCTGACAAGGACAATTTGTGGCCTTATGTTTGGAGTCACGTTGTGAAACCTAGATTGGATTGCAGAAAGATAGAAAAACAATATAGCCATTTGGTATGACTTGTTATAAAACTTAGTTAGTGCTTTTTAAAAATAGTTCCAAACCAAATTAGCTCTGGGCACCTGCTGGAGCTTAGTATGTTTTCAGATAGACTTGTTTGCTGTCAGAAAAAAAAAAAAAAAAGAAATAAAAAACCATCCAATCCAACAAAACCTTCCACCCACATTTTGCTATAAAACCTGACACTCCTAATACTTTTCCAAGCAATTCTTTTAGATCAAGTTATTCAAATAAAGAAAAATGATATTTGGCATCTTGAAAGCGTGGGGCAAATTATTTGTTCTTAGATATACTCTCAGGAAGACTTATAGGAATAAGTAGATGTTAAATAATGTGATACATTAATTACTTTATGTAAGTTTTTCTAATTTCTTATGTGAATTTGTTCTAACACTAATTATAATACCATTGGAATTTGAGGATTTACAGTTTTATTAGCTAGGCCCTTTAAACCCTATGTGATACCATATTCTTTATACAAAATATTCATGGATAACTGTCTCAAGTAGTCTGGTCATTTTGTTCATTTACATGGTAGAAGAAATATTGATGGTGTGTAAATGAGCAGTGGTGATAATGGCAACATAAATGACAAAAGTCACTTTATAGAGTGTGTTAGCTTTTTGTCATTGTGACAAAATGCCTGAGAAAATCATCCTAAAGGAGGAAAGATTTATTTTTGGCTCATGAGTTCAGATGTTTCAATCCACAGTCAGCCAATTCCAGTGCTGTCGGCCTGAGGTGAAGCAGAACACTGTGGTGCAGAAGGCATGGTCGAGCAAAGCAGCTTGCTGCATGGCAGCCAGGAGGCAGAGAACGGGACAGGTAGAGAGGAAGGGCCAGGTCCTGTCCCAGTGATTCACTCTCCTCAACTAGGCCCCATCTCCCATTTTCATTGCCTCTCAATATGCTATCAAATTATGACCCCATCGATGGAATAAACCACTGATGAAATTAAAACCTTCATGATCCAATCACTTCAAAAGCCCATCAACGGGCAATCAAGGCTTCAACACAATGAGCTTTTGGGGGAACATTTTAGATAATCATGGAGAGATATTTTGGGGGTTATATTGAAAGTCTTCAACTGTTCATAGACAATGATAAAACCTGGATCAGCACTGGCAAATGAAAAATTAATTTCTACCAGTAATCCTAGCTACTTTGGAAGCTGAGGCCAGAGGATCAAAAGTTTGAGTCCAGCCTGGTTAACCAAGTGAGACTCTGTGGCAAAATAAAAAAGGAAGCTATAACTCAGTTATAGAACACTTACCTAGCATGTGCAAGGTCTTGGGTTCAATTCCCAGTGCTACAAAAACAATGGCAACAAAAAACTCTTTTCTGCAGTACTCTTGTGGGTGATTTGGGTTTCATAGACCTCTCCTAAATTCTGACATGGATCAGTTACTGACTTCAGCTGGAAAAGAATACTGTCTGCTTAATTATGCATAGGTTTTATATAGTACAATGGGCTAGAGAAGCCTATTTTACCATCACTAGCGTACACATTACTGAATAAAATACAAGTGATTCACCAGTGATTCACTCTGACTTCCTGAATAATTTTGAATAATTTAACTTCCCAGCCACTTCAGGTTCTTGAAATCAAATTGGTATCTTAGAAGTCTTGATGAGTGTAACTGTAAAATAACCAGGATAATAATGACTACTGTTGCTGCCACTTATTAAATGCCTAGTGCTGAAATAGATACTTTATATACAGTTGTGATATACCTGATAAAAATCCTGTAAAATAGTTATTATTAGTCCAATTTTATAAAATGGGAAACAGGTCTATTCAGGTTTAAAGAAAAAAGAAAAGGATATTTGAATTTGAATTCAAGTCAGCTTGACTCAAAGTAGTGCTGTTTCTGTTATCCAAGGGGTACAATTAAGGTTGATTATCCAAGAGAAGGTCTCCAGGGAGTGACCACAAAATGGGAAATATACACTGTTCCTCTTCAGAGGACTCTGGGACCTGGTGCATGTACATGATACAGAAAATCTCTTGTTAACTCTAAATGAAGAGGTAGATGCAGGTCAAAACTTGCAGAAATTCTCCAGACACCCTTTTAAGCAGGTGCAGTTTAAATTAACCCAGTAGAGGCAGAATACCAAAAGCTGCCTTGTTTGTCAGAAGGACTGGTCAGATATAGTAATTTTTATTGTGTGAGTTCTCTATTGAGTAATTCACTTTTGCCATGGAGATCTTAAAATAAACTCTTTATGAATGTGAAGACTAATTCTCCTTTCACCTCCAAACCCTACAATTTTCACAAATACCCAAAAATCTCACAATACTACTGCCACAGCATTGTAGACTACCACATGAAATTTATTTTTATTAACATAAAAGATAGGATTCAGGTCAGGAATGGAGGAACATCTATAATCCCAGCATTGTGGGAGACTGAGGCATGGAAACAGCAGTGTCAAGTCCAGCCTGGGCAACTTGGTGATATCACAAGAACTTGTCTCAAAAACAAACAAACAAACAACAAAAACAAAACAAAACAAAACAAAAAAGGCTGGCGATGCAGCGCAGTGTCAAGGTCCTGGGTTCAATCCCCAGGATCAGTTTAAAAAAATAAATTCATCATTTACTATAAGTAATTGAAACAAAATTAGGTTTACCAAATAAAGAAAACCATTTTAGTGTAGTTAAACCTCCATCTGTCTTATTGTCAACAATTTTCAGTTCAGCTTGCATATTATCTATTTGCCAGGATTGAATCTGATAAATAATATCCAAATATAATTTTGGTTATAAAATAGGATTGAAGCATAGCATTGTTACTTATGTATTGAAATGTTTCATAGAATGGTCATGTTTGTCACTTAATGATAAAAATGTCTTTATGCATTGCATGACCATTTATAAGTATTGGTTTTACAACATGAAATATATTTACTGAGACTTTTTCTTTTTCTTTGTATTCAACTTTATGCCAGTCTTTGTCTGGACACTTGTGGCCAAGCCAGAGCATCTAAAAAATTTGGTCAGCTTCATTTGCCACCAATTATTTATATAGCTGAGTCATGTGTTAAGTATTTGGAAGCATCTCCTACTACTGCTTGTGTCGACTAAGTCAGCCCTCAACTAACTGGCCCAAGGTTGAAATAAATCCTATTGTAATTTGTCTGTGGTTATGTCAGCATAGCTAAAAATACCCTGTCTCATTCTTATAGTGCATTAAAAAATTATAAAGATGATATGAATAAATAATCAAATAGTAATACATTTAATCTCATGATAGATGTCATCATGAGATTTTTTCTAGCTCAAGTCTTCCTTTACTGTCTAAAAGCTGTTAAGATACATTCTCTTTTAGAGCTCACTTCTCACAGTAGTTAGGTCATTTCTTTTTCTTATGAATGACTGTCTGTGAACACATAGTATTGCTCTGTGCATATAACCAAAATGTACCCTGCTGCTTGAACCATTTACAAAAAATACCCCTTGCTTTGGGCTTGGGCTAGGGCACCTCTATGCCCACTCTGTGCAGATTGGTTCTCAGCCCACTGGGCTTTTTTTGTTGTGTATGGTGGCCTTTTCTTGTGCTATATATAGTCTGTTTGTATTACAGATATTTATATTCATTCATTTGTTGATGCACTAACTCATCCATTCATTCAACAAATGTTTAATGGACACCCATTAAGCTCTAGGAAATGAAACAAGCATGGCGCAGACCCTGGCCTCAGGGAATCCGTGTTTTAGTGAAAGAGAAAAATGCATGTATCTCCTGGTGTCCCAGCAACAGACAGATGGCAGGCTATGGGGTGAACAGAAGAGGATGTCATAATGGGAGTATTCACAGGGCAGGCTGTAGGGAACTTGTGAGGGAGGATGTAGGATCTGGGAGCTAGTAAAGCCAGCCTTTTGAAGGGTGAATGGGAGGAAGAAGTTTCTGAAACTTGCTGTGAGGGAGCTGGACAGAGCAGGTCGCTGGTCAGAGCTCAGATCTTAGATGGAAGGACACAGTGAGGGAGACGGTAAAGGGTTTGAACAGCCTATTCTTGTTCTGCTATCTTCTACTCACCTCCTGTTCAGAGGTGTTCATTGGCTACACCCACCCAGAGGCCAGGAGACAGAAATCAGCCCTTGGGAACAAAGAAGAGGGGTAGAGGAGGAGAGTGTGAATCTGAGGGGCAAATGGAAGATATTCAGCAGGTCCATTCTTTTGCCTCTGTTTATCCACTCTCATCTTTCACTCAGCTAAATTTGTGTTCTGACACAGCGACACACCAAGTCCCGTGAGTTACCCTATTGTCAATATCGATGTCATCAATCATGTCACAGTCTCTGCTGAAAACTACAATGTTGGCACTCATCAGTATTTTTCAGATAAAGTAAGGAACAAATAAGGGAGGAAGGGAAAATGGACAATTTATTCATATAAAATGTACCTGCTACACTTTCTACTATTATAGCTCTTCACAAGACTTAAGATGTCATCATATTTGCCCTTGTTTGACAGCCATTTTTCTCATCCTCTGCTATCATCTCACCTGGTGATGTGGACTGAATTTATATGTGGAAACCCTAGCTCCCACCCCATATGATGGTATAGGAGGTGAGGCCTTTGGGAAGTAATTAGGATTGGATGAGGCCATAAATGTGGAGTCTCATGAAAGGGGCTAGTGCCATTCTAAGAATGATGACAGTCCTTACTTCAGACACAACTATAAGTCAGCAGTTGGCCTGAATTGTGTCATGTCAGGGCCTTTACTACTGACTGGCTGGGCACTCAGCATGTGCATAGCGTGGCAAGCTTGGATGGGAACCATACACAGCCTTCATCCCTGCTACCATGCCACTTTTTATCTGGGCCCAGTGAGTAAGGACTGAGGAAGTGAAGCAGGAAGCCTCCTCCAGTGATCCCGCTGGTGAATATCTTCATACTTTATGTCCATTCTAGGAGTTCATTTGCATTACCTCTCCCCCACTCACCCTTGTCATCAAGTTTCCAATTTTCTTCTTGTTTGGCCTCTGACCAGTCAGCTAGCATGCTTACCTCCTGATCATGAAATCAGTGTAAACCCAGACCTCAAGCATTTTTCTTTCTCGTCAAGTAGACAACCAGATCCACATCCCAAAGTTCTGCCCATGGGGAAGATTTATATTAACCACTATCTTTTGGGTTGGCCTGAGAGATACAGGGCAGACATTATCTGTTACCAGGCCTAGGGATTTTCCTCCTGTCTTAACTTGTCTCAGGGACTTCCTAGAACACACAGATGGATTGAAAGAGAGATAGCAAAACACTGGTGCAGGGGCTGTGGGAATTTGGACTTCCTGTTTTTGGTGCCTTCCAAACATGATTGGCTCATCTGCTTTTCTTTCTTTCTTTCTTTCTTTCTTTCTTTCTTTCTTTCTTTCTTTCATCCTCTTTGAGACAGACTCTCACTATGTAGTGCACGCTGACCTTGAACTCACTTAAGTAGTTCTGGCTGGCCTTGAACTAACAGTGATCCTTTTGCCTCTGCCTCCTGAGTGTTGGGATTGACCATCATGCCTGGTCTACCCTTTCTAACAGATAGTACACAGTCAATTTTACAGTTTGGTGGATCAGGTAAACAGTTTAAACTTTGAATACTTCATACTGTACCCCATAGGGTAGTACCTTTTAATACTTATATTTACAAATTCATGAAAGTACCAAAGTAATAACCACTTTTCATGTGTAAAACTCAGTTCAGGATAGGCAGCTCAGGTTGTGGTCACTTGATGCTCCACCTCTGGCCTGAAGTCTCTTCCAGGGCTTTGTAAGAAGCCCTGAGCTGCGTTTCAGTTGGACAATCACTGTCAGAAGAAGAGGACGAAGCTTGCTGAAGGCTCATTTGCAGCACCAGCTGGAAGATGGCAGTTGTAAATTCTCAGAGAAGAGCAGAGAATGGAGGCAGGACTTTACTATTTTTTCTTTTCTTTTCTTTTTTTTCTTAATGTTGCTGGGGACTGAACTCAGGTATTCACACATACTAGAGAATAAAAATATGGTGAATGTCTAAATTTTAAAAAATTTATTACAGTAGAAGCACACTGCCTTTAATACCCCTCGAAATACTCTGCTTGCCCTACACACACTTATTCCATTGTTCTTGCCACTTCGTGAAGCTGTTCTGGAAATCCTTCTTTGTGAGTGTCATTGGTCACTCTGTAGTGGCTGCCTCCATGTCTTGAATTGATTCAAAACGCTTACTTTTCATGGTCATTTTGACTTTGGGGAAGATCCAGAAGTCACATGATGCCAATTCTGTTGAACAAGGCAGACAAAGACACAGCAATATTTTAACGAGCCTGTTTTTCCGATGGATGGTACCTGGCAGCAATAGTCTCCTTGTATCTGACCACACCTCATAAAGACACAAAGTAGACTTCAGAACTGCTTCAGAAAGTGGCCAAAATGATGGAATAAGTGCATTTGAAGCAAGGAGAAGTACTGTATTTTAAAGAGTATTAATGACAATATGTCTTTTGCTGTAACAAATTTGTTTTATTCAAACGTTCACCATATTTGCCAGTCACCCTTTGTACATCAGCTCTCTAAAAATTTTTTTCTTGAGACAGGGTCTCACTAAATTGCCCATGCTGGCCTTGACCTTGCTATCTTCCTGCCTCAGCCTCTTTGAGTAGCTGGGATTATGTGCATGCACCACCATGCCTGAGACAAGATTTGAAAGATGAGTAATACACAGCTGGGTGTACAAGTTATGGAACAATATGTGCAAAGATATGAAAAATGAAACAACATGCCAAGTAGCTTGGTATTACCAGATTACAGTGTGTAAGGAGATATGCTTGGGAGACTGATAATAGGGTCCCTTGAATCCTGTAAAGGAAGTTTCTGAATTCTTTTCTTTTAAAGGAAATGAACTTATCTTTGTATCTTTGTACTGTTCACAGTCCCTTACAATAGTAGATCATACACCTTTTTGGGCTTGAATTTTAATTGGAAGTATAATTAGTTATATATTAGTCCACTTATAAGTTCACAACTTTTTTCTATAGCTCTAAATTACTACCCTTGGACTACGATATTTTCTTAGACCAGACATTTTAACTCCGTAGATTTAGATGTTCTCTTTCTGTGTCTGTCTGTGTCTCATTTAGGGTAGGACTCATTAAAGGAGACTTCTGGGGGGCACTTAAATGAGAATTGGCTGCTATTGGGCTATTTAATTTTCATAACTTTAATTTCTAACTTATTTGGGTTCTTTGCCAAGTAACATCCTAAGAGAAATTGTCTCACCTCCCTACTTCTATGAGTAAGATACTCATGCAAACATACCCCAATACGTTAACACTTTTATATTCCCGTAGTACATATAAAAGTCTCTTGCCTAAGGCACATGAAATATTCTATGGGTAATGAGCCTTGTGTGTTTTTGTAAGTGCATGGTGTCTTTAAAATATGAGTGAATCAATTGCTAAAATATATATAGTTTAACCAACAGACACAAATTTGAAGAATGACCAAAGTTGTGGTAACATATCCAAATCTGAAGTACCTTGAGATTACCTTATATAATGAAATACCATCAGTTCTAAATCATTGCTTCCATATTTAGAAATTAAACTTTTTGTTGTTCTTTGACAGGAGTAGGGCACGCCACCAACGAAAAGTGCCATCTGGGCCAGGATCGCAGAAGAGAAGGGAAGAGAGAACAAATGGCAAATCAAAGGTTTTGGATCAGATGAGTGTTTGGAGTAGGTGTGTGCATGGTGTGCCTTTCATTTCAGACTGCTTCGTGCCTGGATGAGTTCTGCAGACCATGGAATGTGACAGCAACTGGCCCTAGGGATGCACAGAGGAACACTGGGTTACCAGAGGAGGAAGCATGGAGCAAACAGTAGCCAGTGTGCTAGGACTGGGACTTCCTTTCAGCAAGAATTCTGAGGAAATGCAGATGATAGTCAACCAGGAATCAGGGTACAGGATATGGGATTGGAATTGAGCCATTTGAAAGTTGAGGATTTGTTGTATTATACATTAATAAAGAGAGAGGTGAAGATTAAGTTATTTTGCCATTAAATTCTATTTTTCCCTTTTCCTTTAGAGAGTTGTATGGCTGTAAAATTTAACGGTATTTGGTTCCAGAGAAGTTGTCCAAACTTTAGCATTATTCCTGACAAGTGATACCTTTCTATGCACAAGACAAGATGTTAGTTTAAAAGTTAAAAAAAATCCACCAAGAACATAAATCAGAATATTTGTTCTTAAAACTAACTAGGACAGTGGTCAAACATGCACCCTTTTCTTCAGGTATCATCTGGAAACACTAAGTAAGCCTAAAATTATAGCCTTAATAGAAGCCTCACAAATGGCCAGGCAAAGTGCTGTCTGCAGAGTCAGTCCATTTCTTCTAGTATCTTATGAAACCACCAGCCCAAACTGGCCATGGTAGCACCTGCCTGTAATCCCAGTTAATGGAGAGGCTGAGGCATGAGCATTACAAATTCAAGGTCAACCTAGGAACTTAGTACAACCTTGTCTCAAAATCAACCAACCAATTAACTACAAGCCTTACCATGAATAATTAGTTATAAGAGAGGTGGGGGAAGAAAAGAATATTCTATCCCATTATCCTTGTCAAGGGACACAAAATAATTTATCATTGTCATTCACACCATTGAGATTATTTTGTTTTATTTTATGAAATAGAAAGCCAATATTTGCTTTTATATCAATTATTTATTTATTTATCTAGATACAGATTTTTAAATTGCTTTTTGAGGGTACATTTGGAGTTCTATGGAGCTGCAGGTAGCTATACCTAAATCATACATTTAGTTTTACATTATGATGCTTGCAAGTTGCGTACGAGTTTTCTGGATAGAAAGAAAGATTAAATCACAGAAGGGAAATTGTGAGGCCTTTGGGCAAGAATGAGTAAAAGGAATCTTGCTTTTTTATAGCTTCCAGATACTGAAAATAATTAAAATTGTTCTAAGTATTTTTAAAATACTTCTTGGACAACTATAGGTATCACTAATGGCTTTCAGAGTAAACAGTCAGAATGCTGGAAGCAAAATCTGAAAGACCACCTCATCATGCACCTATCTAGTAGCGATAGTGTATCACACAGAGTATTATAACCCAAGTGCCAAGGAAAGGAGACGTTACTGTGCAGCCCAAGTTAAAGGAAATGTTTTGGGCCTATGCCAGTTTTCTAACAATTTAGATACTAGCTATTTAATATCTGAGTCAATGAGGATTTAAGGAACTAAAAGTCTGTCACTGAAATTTTGATTTTCACACATAAAGAATAACAACATTTATGTTTGAAGCAAATTCAAAGGAAGTCTCTAGAGCTTACAAATACTTAAAATTGTATATTTAGATAATAAGAAAACTTATTTTAGATCATTTGTGTCTTGGCATTAATGAAATAATGCCTGTGCTCCTAAACTGGGAAAGCATCCAGGTCCCTGTACAGGAAAGGTGACTCTGGAAGTGCATTGCTTGGCAGGTGCTGATGCCAGTGAAATTTCTTCTCTTCCTTCTGTCCTATTTTTTATAGCAACAAATTCATTTCTTCTTCTTCTTCTTCTTCTTCTTCTTCTTCTTCTTCTTCTTCTCTCTGTCTTTCTCTATCTCTCTCTGTCTCTCTCTCTTGTCTTTTTGAGCTAGGGTCTTGCTATGCAGGTCAGGCTGGCTTTGAAACTGGCAACAATCTTCCTGCCTCAGCCTCCTGAGTGCTGGGATTATAGGTGTGTGCCACCACACCCAGGTCAAATTCACTTCTTAAGAATTTATAGTTGAGGGGCTGGGGGTTTAACTCAGCAGCACAGGTACCTGCCTGGCAAGTGTGAGGTCGTGAGTTTGATCTCCGATACAAAAAAAAAAAAAAAAAAAAAAAAAAAAAAAAAAAAAAAAAAAAAAAAAAAAAAAAAAAAAAAAAAAAAAAAAGAATTTATAGTTGAATGCTTTGTGTGCAAGTTGACAGTAGACAACTGCCAGTTATTTATTATTGGGCATTATAAGAGACTTGGAGAAGTAGAAAGTGTAAAACAATTCAAAACCTTTATTAGACTTCACCTTTTATTTCTATATTGATCATGTACAGATGGGTTTACCTCATGTTCCTCATGTTCTCTGAAACTGCAGTCTCATGTTCAAAGAAAATGTAGTTAATGTTTGTATCTGCTTTCTTTTAAAAACTCATATATGCACTTAAGTGACTATTGTTTTCTTTTTTTTCTTTTGGTGACAGGAATTGAACTTAGGGACTCCCACTTGCTAGGTATGCACTGCACCACTGAACTACATCCTCAGCCTAAGTGAGTACTATTTCTTCAGAGAATTCTTCTCTACCTCTTTTATCAAAGAAGCCACCCAGTCCCTTGTTTTCCTGTCATTCTATTTCAGGCTTTGCAAAGCACTTAATACTCTTTAAAATTTTTAATGTTGATTGACTGATCATTCTAAGTGTGTTTATTGTCAGCAGTGTTACCTTCTGCCTGGCCAGGAGGGGCCCTTTGCTTTAGGATTTCACTCTGACCCTCCCATGCATCAAGGATCCACATGGACAAAAGGATGTGCCCCCTTCCCTGGCGCCCGCACTCCACTCTTCTCAGTATAGACCATCCTAGGGGCAACTGATGACCAAGCATTAGCTGTATGAATTGCACTGAGCTGCTTCTAGGATCTGCATAGACCTCATTTCTAGGTGTATCCTCACAAGAGGGGATGGAGCTACCTGTGGGGACATCCCAAGGCCTGAGGACCTAGATACATAATCTGGGGATCCACATGTGTGCTGAGGGCCACTAGTGGTGTGCAGAGTTGGCGGTGAAATCGAAAGAGGGTGAGAATTAAGGGCTGATTCCTGTGATCAGACAAATCCAAGAATTCTTGAATTTGAATCTAGATTTCTAGGTTCTCGTAAAGCAGTATTTGTCAAGGTAGGAAAATTTTTTTTCTTTTTGGTGGTGCTGGGGATTGAACCTGAGGTCTTGTCCATGTTAGGCATACACTGTACCACAGAACTAAATCTCCTGCATGAGAAAATATTTTAACTAACAATTTGCCAATTGTTACAATTTGTTTGACTTACGCCTTTTAATTGTTTATGTATATACAGTAGATAGGCATGCATTGGTACATTTGCTGAGGCCTCCAAATATAAAAGATATGTCTTAGTTACTTTTCTCATTGCTGAGACAAGATACCCAACACCAAAAGTTAAAGGGGAAATGGTTTATTTAGCTCACAGTTTGTGTTTCAATCCATCATCAGCTGGATCCAAGGGAGGCTGGCATGGCAGAGGGGCAACAGTCCATGGCGGGCAGAAGGTAGCAAAAGCAAAGAAGGGAGACGAGACTCTTCCTGTTCTTTATATTGTATGTTGTCTACCCACCCTAAGGTGGCTGTAGCACTCACAGCCTTAATCCTAGCTATAACAATGCCAAACCAATCAGTAGGCTGATTTACTAGTTGCAAGCCCTTAATCATAGCATCACACTCTAGATTCAGCCACCTCAGAAAAAGCCCCATGACCACAGGAGGCTTTGGAGGGAAATCCAGACACAAACCATAACAGGATAGAACTGCTCATCTGTATCCCACAAGATTCCACAAGGCCTGGAGCTTATGTGTCTTGCTCACCTCCTCATCGCCCAAACCTAGAAGAGTCTGTTATCCAACACTTACTGAAGTTTTTCTAAACTTTGAATGATCAAGGTCTTCTTTTTGAAGAATCCTAGTTCTTGTTCCTAAACACTTGTTTTAACTGAAAGGAGCCATTATCTTTTCTTACTGTTCTAAAGATGTTAACTGTATGAGACATACATGTGTGTAGCAGTGTGTATGTGTGGTGCTTTGTATTGAACCCAGAGCCTTCACAGACAGTTATAACCCCAGCGTATTATAATTTTAAATTTTGAGATGGGGTCTTGTTAAATTGCTAGGTTTGTTTTAGGAGGGGCTTGTGTTCCTCTGTCTCAACCTTGCAGAGTGCTGGGATTACAGGCATGTGCCATCACACATGTCTTGTGCCATACTTCTCCCAAAGTCTCATTTTTTGGGGGATGGTCCCTCTCCTTTGGTTCTTTGAATGCTAGTTGACCAATATTATGAGCATTGTGCCTTCATTCAGTGCCTTACTTTTGTTTACCTATTTTCTGGGTTTGGAGGCATGTTTATCTGGAATCCAAGCTTCTATATTACCTGTTTCTGCTATAACTGGATTCATGGTTGATGTTCAGGGTTCCTAGCAGGGTTGTGGCCTGTTGTCTCCTGGGTGGAAGTGAATACTGCCTCAGCATGACTTCCATTTCAGGGCAGAAGCCTCCACTGACCTTGTGGTACCAGAAGGAGAAGGATAAAAATTCTGTTGTAGTCAGGATTTACAAGGGAAACAATACAGGACACATAATTTATAGGATTATTTTATATTATTCACCCAAAGAATCAAATGCAAAAGAGTACAGGAGACCCAAAGAATCCAGCTGAGGGCCTGGATCCCACAGCAATGTCCTTCACAAGCCCCCCTGGAAGCTTAGAGCCCGTGACAATGTCTCATGCAAGTTTGTATCAAGAATCTGCACTGGGAAGGCCCAAAGGTCAGTGGTGGAAGCCAGTAAATCTGTACCAGCTGGATGAAGGGCCTGTGCCAGCAGGTGGAGGGATCAGCACTAGAGCCAGGAAGTGGTGCTCAAAGTAAAGACCAAAGCTCCTCCAAAAAGAACTACAGCCATCCTCAGTGGCAGCAATGACCCGAGATCCTCTGACATTGAGAACTGCTGAGTTCATATCAGGAAAACCAGCATGGCAAGTTTTTCCAGGAGTATCAACAGCATATCGTGTTCCTCTCCATTTTTTATGTTGTTGGCAACAATCCTCAGGTGAGACTTTTACACCCAGAATCATGCTGAGTCAGTTCAGCTGGGTGTTACAAGTTGACCATTAGTCAACTCATCACAGGGTCACAATCCCTGGCTGCCTCTACCTCCATCCTTCACCTTCTGGTTGACCTGGGTCCTCTCTTATTTTTCCCTATTTTGTCTGTAGGTTGGAGTCGGAGACACTTTGGCCCTCTTCATCACCACTCTCTTACATCATTTTGACTGTTATTTTTTTTCCTTAAGAACTCATGTGCCTTAATTAAAAATATTTTTCTGGTCACTTACGGGGATTCGATATAGAGGAGAAGGTTTTAGCATGTTTTTTGTTTGCAATTTTGATCTGATCTTTTCATGGTCTGTTATAAAACTTATTATTCTAACTTGAAGGAAGTAGGTAAGTTCGTGGTAAGTAGCATTTATTCCCACAATTGAACTTGAGTGGAAATTTATACTGAGGAAATTAACGCTTACTACATTCCTGTTGGTTAACACTTTTAGTTTGGCTCTCCCAAAGTCCTCAGACATACTAGTTCTAAAATGGGAAAATGGAGGTTTGAAGAGGTAAAATAATTTACCCAAATGTGTCTAATAGATAGCAAGATACACAGCCAGGATTCATACCTGTGTTTTGCTCTGACAACAGCTGTGTTCTGTTAACAGACATAAGGTAACAATAATGGACAATGTCTTCACAGTGGGGTATCACAAAATACATTGAGCATACACTAGAAATCATGAAATCAGTATTACTTATTATGATGGGTAATTTGGCAACAAATCATTGAGCCGAGTGCGTTATTCAATTCCATCTTGTTGCCTTGTCAATAGGATTTATTCTTGGAACAATTTGTGAACTGTTGGTGTTTTTTTCAGTGGGCAGTACACATAAATGGCATGTACATATTGGTAAACACTGTGCAGTGCTGGCAAGTTGGAAGCACTATTTGAATTGATTTTTCTCATAGGTTTCAGCTGAGGTTTACTTTCATATAAGCAGTAATTACAGAAAATGAGTGCTTCTAAGAGTAAACGTTGCTATGCTGCTTAGATATATTGTGTGGCATGCTATAATTATTTGTTTGTGTTTCACAGAAATCTTTCTCAGCAATTGTTATACATGGAATTCAAGGTCAATAAAGGAAGAGTGTAGATAATTTGAGCTTTTGTGAAATCTATATTGTTTTGTTCAAGAAGCAGTTTTGAAAAATGTGCCATAATTAACAGTTGGGAAATTTCAAGAAGGATGTAGAAACCAAAATATTTGGAGTTTTACTGGGAAGTTTTATGTATACAGCACCAGAGGACTTCAAAATAAAAATGTCAGAACACAATGGAGTCTTTTAGAGAAGGTGGGTGACATGGAATTGAATCAGCAGCTGTGGTGTTGAATACCGCTTGACTTATGTTGGAGTTGCAACCCAATAAACCCACAATAAGTTGAAGATATCAGAAGTTTAGAAAAAGGTGTTCCATATATCCAACTGACAAACATCATAGCTTAGTCTCACTTTAAATATGCTGTGAACACTTATATTAGACTACAGTTGGGCAAAATGATTTAACACAAAGCTTTACAATAAAGTGTTAATTTCTCGTGTTATTTATTGAATTCTGTACTGAAAGTGAAAAACAGAACTGCAATCCTTATTCTCAACCAAAGTCATTGTCAATTATAAAACAAAGCAAATGGAAGCCTACAGTAGCATAAAGTCAAAAGGTCTTAAATTGAGCCGTGGTAAATTGGAAAGCATCTGTGTTGTGCTTCACAGGCTGAAGAGACTTCACTTACCTTGATGTAAAGTGAAGGAAACTACTGCCTATCTCATAAGGTTGTGTGGTGTAACGGGTGCTAAGAGCTCAGCATTCCCTTTCTACTAGACATTATTTGAAGCAGATTTCTTACACCAAATGCAGATGCCTTTCTGACATCCCTGTCTACTTTCCTCCCCACACATGTAAGGTCAGCCTAGGTGGCCAATGCCAGGGAATAGATGCAAAGAGAACTAGATCAGAAGAACTTGGAATCCATTGTTTCTTAATTTGCAGGCTATGGTCCAGGTGATATAGGAATCATTCATGTAGATGGCTTCATGCTAAAAATTCAAGCTCCAAGGCAGTGGACATATATCATGTGCATGACTATTCATTATCTTTTGGATGGTCCTCGAGTATTGAGGGAACCTCTTCTTAAGATGAATTTTTCCTTAATGTAGAAACAGGTTCAAATTCTAAGTCCTTGTGCAGCAAGGTCACAGACTCTACCAGTGAGATACACCCAAACAAGTCAGCATTTCAGCAAGGAAGAACATGAGAAAACATGGTAGAAATCAATATTCTCTTTTTGATAGCTCCATTGGCTATGACAGCATTTTCTTCCCTGCGTTAGGGTGGGAATTTCCTCACCTGGCTAGTTCTGATGTTTGAAATCAGGCTTTATTTTTTTAATGAAAGCCTTGCACCTGATTTTTCAGCCCTCCCAGAAATGTCTGTGCTACTCAGTATCTTTTCAATAAAACAATTTTCTAATTAATCAACCAGTGGTAGCTTCTGTTGCTTGTAACCAAGATGACGTCCCCCACTTTGTTTACTTCATTTTGTGCTGAAAGTGAAACCTATGGCCTAGCACTCTGCCACTGAAGTAGACCCCCAGCCCACATGCTTGATAGATAACCTATAAATTTGAAATGAGGTATCTTTAAAGAATGTCCCGTTTTCTCATATAAATTGAAGGAGACTTTCAGGTTGAATTCATTTTCCTATCCAGTCAGTAATCATTATCAGGTGCTTTCAGTATGTAAGATGTAGCATTCAGTCTGCAGGGTTCAGTGAAAAAAATATCCCTGGTTGCCAGAGACTTGAAATCTTATAAACGAACATAAGCATATAAACCAAATATGAATGTATAGTTACATTCAGAGGATAGAGTCAGATCTGACCTCTGAATGTAACTATATTTGATGAAATATGGGGTGTCCTCAGCCACTTGGCAGAACTTGAAGATGAAACAGGTGGAGATAGTTTATATTGGGGTGACCCACGTAGAAAGAAATTTCTTTGAAGTAGATAGGGTAATAAGGAAAGAGGAAATTCACTAACTGCCTTGCTTTTTCTTTCTTTCTTTTTTTTCTTTCTTGGTTAGCAACTGGTAAACTTGAACACTTAAATGAGTTTTATTTCAGGCTTGTAGCTTTGAGACGGGGTGGGGGGGTGGTAGAATTGGGGATTAATGGCACTTAATATTATTCTTGATGATGATTTGACTAAAGAATGAAAAAGTTACCCAAAACAAATTTAGGCTCTGTTATGTTTTTTGTCTGGATGTCCCCCAAACCCTAATGCAATCATGGCCTTCTTGTGGAGGTGGTGGCCACAGTGGGTGGTGGAAGTACTGAATCAGAAAGCAGAAGAGATGCATTCTACATTTCCTAAGCTAACTCCAGTTCTTAGAGGAAGCATGAAATTCCTGTTATATCCTTGACCAAATTTTTAGTTAAAACGTAAAATCTTACTCCAAGATTTTGGGTGGTTTAAAAATATTTTTCATTGAAAGAGACCTAAGTGGTCAAGGATAAAGGAATGCACATGTTAGATGGAATCTCACATTATAGGAGATATAATATTTATGAGACTGTTCAACAGAACACTGTTATTATGGGCCATCTGTAGGAACATGAATATATTTGTTAGTAAGAGTTTTTATTGTGATGATACTTGGTGTCATAAAATTTCACTGTTACTCTGCTTCTTCCCTTTAGTATATTGTTTGCAAATCTTCCTTTTAAGAATCCTCTATTTAAATATGAATGATCTAAGAGAAGAGAGGATAACTTGCTATTGAGTACAGACATAAAAACTCATAGGATGAGTCTCACTACATTTTGATGGATGGGTTAAACATTTCCTACATTTGGACACACCCATGTAGTCCCAGCACATCGGAGTTCAAGGCAGGAGGATTGCTGCAAGTTCAAGGCCAGTCTGAAACACATAATGAGACTGTTTTAAAAAACAAAACAAAGGAAACAAAACAAAGATGGCACACGCCTATAATCTCAATACTGGGGAGGCTGAGGATCACCGTGAATTTGAAGCCAGCCTGGCATACATAGTGAGTTCAAGGCCAGCCTGGACTCCATAGTGAAACCCTGTCTCAAAAAAATTTTTTTAACAAAACAAAAAGTGTAATAGTTCCTGTTCTCTATTGTATTAAGGACTAATTTTCTCTCTCCTTTTTTTTGTTTTTCTTTCTTTCTTTCTTTTCTTTTTTTTTTTTTTTTGTCTTTTTGAGACAGGGTTTTGCTATGCAGTTCAGACTGGGCTTGAACTCACTTTGTAGCCCAGGTTGGCCTTGAACTTGCAGCAATCCTCCTGCCTCACGCCCTCCACACCTCCACCAAGTGCTGGGATTACAGGCATGCACCACCACGTGTGGTTTAAGGACTAATTTTCAAGACCCTTGGTTATCTGCCTCCCTTTTGCTTTCCAGTCTTTCATAACACCCATATTCTTTCACCCAAGCTCTGAGCTTCCCATTCCATCAGGCAGGCCCCTTCTCTGTGCTGGGCACTTCCTAAGCTCCTGATTTGGGTTGTGCATGTTTTGTCCATAGAAATGCCCAAATTCTATTCATCTAGACCAAGCTCCTGTTCCCCAATTCTGCCCATGTTTATCCCTTCTAAGGCAGTTTAACATGTAAGACAGTCTATGCTTCTTTGTTGGTTCATTGATTTTGCCAGGAGATACTGTCTTGTCCTCTTAGTTACGGTCTCTGGGAATTATAACAGCTATCTCTGTGTGGCTCAGGTATTTCTCTTGGCCCCGGATGGCCAAAGGAGATCTGAACTTGGGTGTCTGGAACATCTCAACTCCAGTATGTCTGTTCCACCCTACTACTATAATCCTCTCCTGTTTCCTGTAATCCATTTCAGTAGGTTCCTATACAGAGGAAAAGCTAGGCCTGTCAGATTCATTTTCTTATCTTTTCTTTCAAAAACTCATCCAGGTGCCAAGTTCTTCAATTCTACATCTAAACACATCTGGGACCCTCTTCTCCACTTGGGACAGCCTTTGCCATCCTTTGCTTAGACCATTGCAATGGCTTCCAAAAGCACTCCCCTCGCTCCTTTCAGTCCCTCATATCTACCATTGGCCAGAGAGCATAGATACTCTTCTGCTTAAAAACCATCAGTCAAGTCCACTTGTCTGTTAGAAAAAAATCAAACTTCTAACTTACTCATAAAGTTATTAGTGATTCAGTTAAAGCTATCTCCTTAGATCTCTAGCCTTGTGTTCTGCATTTCCTGACAGAGTCCTGACACTAGTCAAAGTGAATTCCTGGTGATCACATGAAGACTTATGCTCATTCAGTTAATCAAGCATGGATTTGGCATCTGGAATTACTGGGTCCTATACTAAATACCTCATTTAAAAAATTAATTTTATTGGTATATTTTTGACATATGTAATGATCACATTCATCATAGAGAATTTGTCTGTACATAATGTCTTAATTTTTTTCCACTTCCCTCCCTTCTCAATCTTTCTTTTCCTCTCCACTTACCAAACTTTGTTTTTATTGTTTTCCTATCATGCTTTTTTTATTTTTATATTTTTCATGATTAAACTCAACTTTCATTCCTTTATTCAGAAAACATACTGAACTATTAGATGTCAAGATTTATAATAAATACTTTCAGCTATAAATACAAGGGCTTTTTAAAGAGATAACATTTTGTTTTCAACCTAAACAATATAGTCATATGATGTATAACAATGATTTGTTCGACAATGAACTGCACGCTCAACCATGGCCCTTAAGATGATATTGCCCAGCGATGTGGGAGGTACTTTAAGTGTGCGTGGCCCCCTGCTTGCACGCGCAGAATAATGAAAATGCCAAACAACGCATGTCTTGGATCATATCCTCAATATAAGCAATACATGACTACATATTACATCAAAGAAATACTGTAATATTGATACAACAGAAATACAATATTTTCTTCAAAGATTAATTTACCTTATTCAATTGATTTCTTACACTCTTCAATCCCATATCTAGCATTTTATAAATTTTTTTATTTTAAACAAAAAGAAAGTAAGACATCAAAGCAAAACAATTTCACAACCAGCCAATAAAAGAGTAAAAATCATCAGCACATTGCATATTATTATATTCACAGAAATTATGTAGGATGAAAGATATAGACATGAAACATTATCCAAAAAATTATTGGGAAAAAACTTTTGCCTCAGTGAATCAAGAGAAACCAGCTAAATGACTATCTTTTTGTTATGATTGCTCTATTGTTTTCAAATAAACATTTTGCATTAAAAATGAAATCTCAAGATGACCCTGAGAAAACTACTTTTCACTGAAAATTCTTTTTAACTGTCTTAACTAATTTTTTATATGCATAGATTTTGTTTCAGTTCATAACACAAGTGCAAAAATGCAATGGTTACATATGTGTGACTTATTCAGTTCACTGAGAAGTACATTTTCAGTACTTATCCATTTAAGAGTGAAAATGTCTAGTTTATCATTCTTTATAGCTGAGTAGTATTCCATTATATAGAAATACCACATCTTTTTTATTCATTCCTCAGTCGAGGGACATTTAGGTTGTTTCCAAGATCTAGCTATCATGAACTGGGCAGCTATGAATATAGGTGCACATACATTACTGTGGTAGGAAGCTTTTAATTCTTTCGGGAAGATACCCAGAAGGGGAATAGCTGAGTCAAATGGGACCTCCAATCCTGTCTTTTGGAGGAATCTCCACACTGACTTCCACAGTGGTTGTACCAGCATGATTTCCCACCAACAGTGGAGAAGGATTCTTTTTTGCCCACAGCCCCTCCAGCATTTGTTATTGGTTGACTTTGTAATACTAGCCATTCTTTCTGGGGTGAGGTAGAATCTCAGTATTACTTTCATTTGCATCTCTTGAATGGCCAGTGCCGTTGAACATTTTTTCACATATTTATTTGCTGTTTGTACTTCTTCATCTGAAAAGTATGTGTTCATCTCAGATGCCCATTTTTGGATTGGGTCTTTAAATCTTGGAGGACTGATTTTTTTAAAGTTCTTTATATGTTTTTGATATTAATTCTTTATCTGAGGGACAACTGGTAAACATTTTCTCCCAGATTGTGGGCAGTCTCTTCACACTGTTGGTGGTTTCTCTTGCTGTGCAAAAGCTTTTCAGTAGGATGAGATCCCATTTGTTGATTCTTTTTGATAGTTCCTGTGCAGTCTGGCTTTTATTCATGAAGTCTTTGCCTACACCAATGTCTTCAAGAGTTTTACCTCCTCTATCTTCCAGCAGATTTAATGTTTCTGTATTAATGTTGAGATCTTCAATCCATTTAGATTTTAACTTAGTACATGGTGAAAGATATGGGTCTAATCTTAATCTTCAGAATGCAGAAAGCCAGTTTTTCCAACACCATTTATTAAAAAGGCTATCTTTCTTCCAGTGAATGTGTTTGGCACCTTTGTCAAAGCTAAGGTAACTTAGTGTGTCTGGAGTTGTTTCCAGATCTTCTAATCTGTTCCATTGACCCTCAGGTCTGTTTTTTTTCCAGTACCACACTGAATTTATCACAGTAGCTTTACAGTGTAATTTCGGGTCAGGAATTGTGATGCCCCCTGTCTTGTCTTTCTTGCCCAGGATTGCCTTTGTTATTCTAGGTCTCTTCTTGTTCCAGATGAATTTTAGGATTGTTTTGTCTAATTCTGTAAGTTATGTTATTGGTATTTTGATTGGGATTGCATTAAATTTGTATAACAGTTTTGGAAGTATGACCATTTTGACTATATTGATTCTTCCTTCCCAAGAGCATGGGATATCTCTCCATCTTCTAATATCATCTTTAATCTCCTTTTTCAGAGTATTACAGTTTTCAGTATAGTACTAGAGGTCTTTTACATCTTTGTTTCTTTTTTTTTTTTAATGAAAGGAAGACACTTTATTTGTAAGGAGGAAAAAGACCCTGTTAAGAAAGAATCAGGGTAGGGGGCTCTGGACAGATGGAAGACTCACAGGCCCTTTGCTCTCAGCTGGTTTATTTTATTTTATTTTTTTTAATTTAAAGATAGTAGAATCCAACAAAACATAATAGAATGAAGTCAATCAAAACAAAGCAGTAGAACTGGTACAGAACTTTTAAGAAAGATATGATGAAAACAATAGCTACTATAGTATATCTTGTTATTTTCAGAATAGTTGACCTTTCCAACAGATATAGTAAAATCAAACCAAACCAAACCAAAACAAGCAAACAAACAAACAAACCCACAATAAAACCAATAAAAACAGAGTATGAAATAAGGCCAAAAACAAAAAATTAACCAGCATAAAGCAAAACAATGAGAACAATATTGGGCCTCGAAGTCAAAACAGAAGAGAGTTCCTCATTTTTGCTACATTTCGTACTGTCATCTTCCAAAGAGTTGCTCAGGCTGCCAGCCCCAGGCCTACAAAATCAACAAAACAATACTAGCATTTGATTGTTTTATGTACCTTAGCTGCTATCAGTGTAGCCAGACCTCCTAGTGAGCAGGTTGCTTTACGGGGGGAGGTGGGGGAGGGTGGAGGGTTTGTCCTTGATTCTTAGCCCACATGCTGGTAGGTGTATGGGGAGGTGGGGGGCTGCATGTTTCTCTTCCTGGGGTCCACGCCAGTCGTGCAGGCCACCAGAAGGCTATCTTACTTGTGTCCTGGTTGGAGGCGCTCAGGCCTTGCTGGGCAGGCTCCCAAGAAGCCCATTTCTTTCTCCTCCTGGGGTTCACGCCAGTCGCACAGGCCCCCGAAGGCTGTCTTCTTTTTTGTTTGTTTGTTTGTTTTTGTGGCACCAGGGATTGAACTCACAACCTCATGCCTACCAGATAGACGCTTAAGTCACTGAGCCAAACTGCCAGCCCTACATCTTTCGTTAGATTGATTCCTCAATATTTCATTTTTTTGGATGCTATTGTAAAACGTATTGTTTCCCTAATCTCTCTCTCAGTGAGATTGTTATTCGTGTATAAAAATGCTATTGATTTTTGAGTATTGACTTTATAACCAGCCACATTGCTAAATCTGTTTATTAAATCTAGAAGTCTCTTGGTGAAATTTTTGGGATCTTGTAGGTAGAGTATCATGTCATCTGCAAATAATGAGAGTTTAACTTCTTCCTTTCCTGTCTTTATTCCTTTTATTTCTTTCTCTTGTGTAATTGCTTTGGCTAAAGTTTCCAGAACTATGTTGAATAAGAGTGGAGAGTGGGCATCCTTGTCTTGTTCCTGATTTTAGAGTGAAAGTTTTCAGTTTTTGTCCATTTAGTATGATGTTAGCTATCAGTTTATCATAGATAACTTTTATCAGATTGAGATAAAGACCATCTATTCCAATTTTCTGTAGAGTTTTTATCATGAATGGGTGCTGGACTTTTTCAAAAGCTTTTTCTGCATCTATTGAGATAATCATATGACTTTTATCCTTGGCTCTGTTAATATGATGTATTACATTTATGGATTTATATATGTTGAAACATCCATGCATCCCTGGGATAAATCCTACTTGATCATGGTGTACAATCTTTTTGATGATTTGCTGCAATCTATTTGCCAGTATCTTATTAAGAATTTTTGCATCAATGTTCATGAAGGAGATTGGCCTGTAATTCTCTTTCTTAGTTGGATCCTTCTCTGGTTTTGGAATCAGAGTAATGCTTGCTTCCAAAAATGAATTTGGGTGTATTGCTTCCCTTTCAATTTCATTAGAAAGTTTGAGAAGTAGTGGTGTTAGGTCTTCACTCGATTTCTTGAAGAGTTCAGCAGTGAATCCATCGGGGCCTGGGCTCTTCTTTGTTGATAAGTTTTAATTACATCTTTAATTTCATTTATTGATATTGGGTTGTTTAGGATTTTTATATCTTCTTGATTCAACTTCATTAATTCATATGTATCTAAGAATCTTTCCATTTCTTCTGTATTTTCCATCTTATTAGAATACAAGTTTTCAAAGTAGGTATAGATAATTTTCTGGATTTCTACTGGGTCTGTTGTGATTTCACCCTTTTCATTTCTAATTGCATGGATTTGAGTCCTTTCTTTCCTTTTTTTGATAAGGTTGGCCAAGGGTTTATCAATTTTATTTAATCTTTCAAAGAACCAACTCTTTGACCGATTGATTCTTTGTATTTTTTTTAGTCTCCAGTGTGCTAATTTCTGCTCTGATCCTTATAATTTCCTCCCTTGTACAAGCTTTTGGTTTAGTCTGCTCTTCTTTTTAATGATAAGTTGTTTATATGAACTTGTTCTGTTTTCCTGATATGGGCATATACTGCTATAAATTTCCCTCTTAAGACTGCTTTCATGGGTGTCCCCCAAGTTCTGGTATGTTGTATTGTCATTGTCGGTCACCTATAAAAACTGTCTAATTTCTTCTTTAATTTCATCTGTGACCCATCGATTGTTCAGCAGTGTGCCATTTAATTTCCATGAGTTGATGAAGTTCTTGTGGTTTTCTTTGGCATGGATTTCCAATTTCATTGTACTGTGGTCTGATAGTATGCATAGGATAATTTCAATTCCTTTACATTTACTTAAGTATTTCATGCTTTTTTAAAATCACTATTCCCATCCTTTCCACCCCCTAATCCCCCCCAACCTTGTTCCCTTACCAATTTGAACATTTTTTTCCTACTTCCCAATGTCTATCCTCCATTTGTGTCCCTTTAGGCTTCTCATGCAAGAGAAACAATGCAATATTTGAACATGTGTGTTCAATTTATTTCACTTTAAATTATTTTCTCAAGGTATATCTTCCATTTACTTTAAAATGTCTTGAATTTATCCTTCTATATGGCATAGTAGCACTCCAGTGTATATAAAAACCCCATTTTTCTTTATTAGTTCATCTGTTAACGGGCATATGGGCTATTTCCAAGGTTTAGTTATTATGAATTGTACTGCTATAAACATGGGTGCACCTATATCACTGTGTTATGATGCTTTCAACTCTTTTGGGAAGATATCTAGAAGAGGAATAGCTGGGTCAAATGGAACCTCTAATTTTAGTGTTTTGTGGAATCTCCATACTGATTTCCATAGTGGTTGTATCCTTTTAAATGCTCACCAACAGTGAAGAAGGGTTCCTTTCTCCCCACAGCCTTACCAGCATATGTTATTAGTTGGTTTCTTGATGATAGCCATTCTTTTTGGAGTGAGATGGAATCTTAGTGTTGTTTTAATTTGCGTTTCTTGAATGACCAGTAATATTGAACTTATTTTCATATATTTATTTGCTACTTACCCTTTATCTGGGAAGTGTCTATTCATTTCAGATGCCCATTTTTTGGACTGGGTCTTTAAATCTGGGGGAGTCTGCTTGTTTTGAGTTCTTTATGTGTTCTAGATATTAGTCTTTAGTCTGAGGAATAGCTGGTAAGACTTTTTTCCCATTCTGTGGGTTGTTTCTTCTGAATACCTCCTATTACTTTAATTGTATGTTTATGTGTCTCTTTTCTCCATTGGGCGGGGAAGATTTCTCCTAATGTCCAGTACAAATTAGAAATTCAGTAAATGATAGATGAATGAGGCAGTGATGATGTGAAAACTGTAATGATAGGACTGCATAACTTCAAATCTCTCACAGAGGAAGCACAACACACATTGAAAGCATACTTGTTATTTGATGGCATGTTTGCCAATGCTCAAATTGAGGTGTCCTATATGTCTATTAATTTTTAGAAAAAAAATAGGCTTAGAATCCATCCCTGTCTTTACCTTTATTAAATGCATTACTGAGTAGGATTTGGAGCTTTTTTCTGGATTGCTGTATTCCCTGGTCCCTTGATGGGTAGATCTCTGACTATTTTGAGGGAGACAATTGCTAATATACTCTGGTGGTATGGTATGAAGTCTGCTTGCATATATTCTATGAGAGGCCATCCAAAGACTGAGTTAATCAAAGGAATAAGAGGGATAAGTAATTTAAAATGGAACCTTATTGTGGATTATCCATTAATGTATTTTTAACTCCATACTTTGGATGGAGGTAGAATGTAACACATTAAGAGCAAAAATTAAAGGCAAACACAGGGAAATGTTTTCAGGAAAACTCTAAGTGGGGTACAACTGGGAGAGTAACATCATTTGACAGATTTCATCTATCCAAAATCCAAGTAGTTAAAGGGAACACAGCATAGTAGGGCCTCACTGACCTGGTGTTATCATGAGATCCTCAAAGGGCCTTTTTCTGTATGACTCAATCTTTATGCTTGAAACCCCAAAGATTTTATATGAGGTTGGGCGGCAATTTCAAAAGAAAATACTCAATTTATCTGACTGGTTCAAACGTGGATTGTTCTGCTTTGTAGTGCAGTGACTTTTGGGGATAGGACCATGCTCATTCCTTCTTCAAATATCTCACATGATGTCAGCAAGAGTTACTGAAGTTCTGCTTGCTCTTAAGGTACCAAGTTATTCTAGTCTTTGTTTTTCCTCTCTCTTTTGTCTGCTGTTTAGTCTTGGTGCTGATGACTTTTGTGGTCTTTGCTGCTTTCAGTCATTCACACAATGTCTCCATCTGCTACCTCTGCAGCTTGCCATAATTTTCCTTCTGTGTCCCATTTTTAAGTTTGTGGTCTCTTTTCCCTGATTCTGTTAACAATGGAATTAACCTTTTCAGCTATTTTCAGCCAAGTATAGCCTTCTTTTCTTGTTTTTATCTGTGCTAAATGCCCAGTTTCTCTTCCTCCTCCTCCTCCTCTACTTTCCCCTACCTCCATTCTTGCCTTCCTTCCTCTCTGTGGTATTAGATAATGATCCCAGCCAGGGCCTTCATAGTGAACAGCATCCCTGGGTCCACCTTTTTATTTTAAGACAGAGTCACTAAACTGCTAAGGTACCCATGGCAGGCTCAAAGTTGTGACCCTCCTGAGTCAGCCTTCCACCACGCTGGGATTACAGGCATGCGACGCCATGCCCTGCCAGTTGTTCCTTAGCTGGAAATAGTACAAATGACCATGGTTTCTAATGTCTGTAGACCTGTTAAATGGAGCAGTGGGGCACTAGCATGAGTGGCTTCAGACAAAATGTTTGCATGTTCTTTCATTCTATTAGAAATAGATCTGGGTTCTATAGTACAATGGTGAACACTCTGGACTCTGAAATAGAGCCATTTTACTTAATGAAAAGATCATTTTATTTGTAGTCTAATCAGAGAGGCAAAAAGGTTTGTAAATGCAAATTTCCCTGTCTTTTTTACTATGGTATAAACTCCTTGAAGGTGAGAACCACACCATGTTAATATCTCCTGTCATTACACATATACATTATGTGTAAAATACATGCACATTATATGTGAGATAACATTATATAAAACTTGGAGCTCATGCTTCTTGAATGGATAAAAGAATAACTGAATAAGATGCATGGCAAAGGAATACTATGGTTCATTTAATCACATGGATGACTGATCTCCAAACCAGGCCAGCTACCATTCACTGATTCAAAGATGCAATTTCTCTTCATATTTTTTAACATCTCTGAAACCAACACTTCTTACATATGCTTCTCACAATCAATGTACTAAGGAATCTATTGTGTCATAATTTCATTGAAAATATTCTCCTTGTTAGTTATATAGAAAACGCATTTCAGATATATGATGACATCTTAGATTTGATAAGACGTGGTAAATTGGAATTTCTGGCAGGGGCAGCCCATCAAGAGTATTGGTTAAAGCACCCCAAGTGATCCTGATGTGCACACTGATAGTTGGGAGATTCTGTATTAGGAGTCTTCGATGAGGATGAAATTAACAAGAGACACTTCTACATCCACCTTTTAATCTTCAGCACAATGCCTGGTGCATGATAGATTCCAATCCTCATCTGCTGAATCAAATGGAATTATTAAGAACTTTGGAGAAGTGATCAAAATTGAGATTATCTACTAACTCTCCTGAAAGACAAGTAGGAAATTTCCAGATGGAAAAAAAGAGTCTCAGAGAATGCTATGCACAAAGGCAGGGAAATACGAAACTCCAAACTGTGTCTATGGAAGGGCAGGTGGTGGTTCTGCTGGTACTGGGGTGGAGTTAAGTAGGGGCAGGGACAAGGGAATCTGGGAAAGTGATCACACTACTCTTCAGCCCAGTCCTTGTTGGTATTGACTTGAGTCCACTGGGGAGTTAGGAATTCAGATCCAGTTTAATTGCTAACCTCTGGTCAACATTCTGAGTAGCCCTAGAATTTCTTCCACCACCTCTTACTTTCGTTTTGTTGGGATTTTGCTATTGCTTGCTGGCCCAGAAGTCACACAGCCTTCTTTCCTTTTCTGTTTTTGACCTCACTCTCCCCCACAGCATTGCTAGTGCTTCACTGATCTATCACTTTACATCGGCTTCAGAGTAGCACACCCCCAGGGGGCGCCATTCACACCGTAGTGGCTGTGAAGGTGCCAGTGCTAGGAGGCTCAGCAGTCCTAGAGGGAACCAGGCAGTGATGTTCGTCAGCATATGGGCTTCAGCTGTAATTTTGAATACTGACTCTGCTATTTACAAGCTGTGTTAACAGAGATTCTTGTGCCTGTTTTCTCTTTGACAAAATAGGGATGATAATGGAAACTTTCTCACTGCATTGTTATGAGGATAAATGGTTTAATGTGGGCAGTTTCTCAAATAGTTTGCACAAGTGTCCTTGAAAGGCCCATATATGAAGAGGCATGGTCCCCAGTCCTTGGCACTATGAGTAGGTGGTGGGTGCTGTAAGAGATGGGGCATAGTGGGCAGTCTGCTGGTCACTACAGGTGTGCCCTTGCAGGCAGCTGTTCTTCTCTTTGCTTCCCAGCCACCATGAGGAGAGCAGCTTGTCCCACTGCACACTCCCTGCCATGATATACACGCATGTCAAACACCAAGGGAAACTGGCCAATGGGTGATGGACTCTAAAACTATGAGCAAGATAACGCTTTTCTCTTTATAAGCTGATTCTCTCAAGTGTTTATGATAGTAACTGGAAACTGATTAATATACATAGTAAATAATCCAAAACCTTAACTAATTTTATTTACTTGGAACTTTCTGTGTCATATGTAATTCTACACTTTCTAAGAGTTTCTTGCTATGTGTGGGTCTGTTATTATGATTTGGCTGGCTAAAAAGAGGTAGGATAGTAACAAAGGTATGCTAGTAATATAATAGCAATATTTGTTTCAGGTTTAATTATGTCCCCAAAGTTTAAAGTTACTTGTGATTTTGATAATAGTTACTGTTCTAATGTGTTCTGTTTGGCAGAATGTAATGGAATTCACAGGAGGGTAAAATCAATCTGATGGAATCTGTTTCATTGCTATACATCAGCATTCTTTGGAACATTTCCACCTATAGATTATAAAATGATCCACCAAAATCAATCTAGAATGTTGGTGGGAAGAAAAGTACTACATTGTTCTCTCCCTGAGAGTTGGACTCTTCATCTCTGATCAACATGAATTTTATTTTTAAGTTGTTTAGCTTTTGGTTCTGCCCCACTATACCAAATATGAGCTTAATGGTGCTTGCCTAATGTAATCAATGACATTGAAGAAGGAATTAGCGCAATGTTGGGGACTTCTTGTGTCATATTTGACTTTTGGAACCCAACTGAAGCAAACTCTGTGAGGTCTACACAGACCGTATTTTATTACGGTAGCAAAGAGGGCTGGCTCAGATTTTTAAGTTAATGTTAATTATGGAATGATGTCAGAGGGAGCATACTGAATGTCTTTAACCCATTTTGAAAAAGCAGGTCAAATTGGGTATCTGGAGGATAACTTGTAATTTGGTTGAAAATAATTGAACAAGCTTGACATGAAATGTGATAAAGGGGTCAGGGCTACTGTAAGTTAAAAATTTTGAAATAGATTCATGTAGCTCAAGGCTCTTGTCAGTTGTTTATTATCATCAAGTTCAAGCGGGTACCTGGGCTTCTGTTTCTCTAGAGTTTCTCTTCATTTTGTTAAAAGAAGATTGTTCTGCATTTTTCTTGGTATTTTTTATTTTAAAGAGAAACAGAAAAAGCCATCAAAAAAACAACAACAAAAGTAAAATGACAATAACAACAACAGATAATAGCAATACAGGATTTCAAAGCAAGATGATAGAAATTTAACAATGGTTGTTATATCGCATATTGCTATCATCAGAACAGTTGCTCAGGTTACCAGATACAGGCATGCAAGACTGATCAAACAATATAATTTCCCTTTGAGCAGTTTCTTTCCCTTTTACTATAGCTATTGTAATTGTTGATCTTATTTACTCTTTCAGTGTTTGGTATTTCTTTAGAAAGATACCAAAGAACCAGTTGTTTCTCTACCATAACATGTGAGGTTTGCTGAATTATGCTGGAGGGAATGGAGAATATGGGAGTTTGAGCTCTCCACTTTGAGGAAGAAGCAAGGAGAGAGGTGGAGGGAGAGTGACTAACAGCATTCCCCAAAAATGAACTTGAGGAGAAGAGGCATGTGCAAGTGACGTATTCAAGACAATGAAGAAGTAGGGCAAGCAGCACATGGAAGGAATGCCCACAGACAGAGTCGTCCTGGCCCTGCAGGGAACTCTGGAGTATGGGTTATTGCCCAGAGTTGTCCCAACCTCAAGCCAGGGAGAGGAGGCTTTCATACTGTTACCCCATCAGCCATGGGTTAAGGATCATGGAAAAGGGAACCTGAATTTGGGAATATAAATTCCCAGACTTAGTTTTTACGTTTGCAGGTAAACCAGACTCTGATAGGAAGACTTAAAAGATCCTCTGATGTTGACTGTTGACAATGAAACCCTGTGGAATTCAGGGACCCTGCTAAATAATGAAAAGGGGCCCTAGGAGACCTTGGGAGAGCACTGAGCTTGTCCACCACTGAGAAGAGCAAATGGTGAGCAGAAAAGCAGAGGCTAAGTATCCTTTGTTTTCTGTCTGCCACTCCACTTCTTGAGCCAAGATTTGATGGGATGCAGGGCTAGTAATATCTGGCTATAATGAAAACACGATCTTGCACAGATAGGAGTAGGGCAAAGGTCGTTTGATGGAGATGGGCATGGAGTTCATACCTGACCTCTGTTGTGTTCCATGCAGAAGGAAAATATGTAGACATTTCACCAAACAGGTGAATAGCCCTAGTCCAGGCCCAACTGGGGACTGGAGGTCCCCAGAATCACATCATTGTCCCAGTGAGAACCAAAATTAAAAACAGAAAGTAAACAAGGCAGTTAGAGAAGGATGTAAGATCATAAGGCCAGGGGTATGGAGACATAGGTGAAGTGGGTCTTTGGTGGAAGATGCCAATAGACTATCAAAAAACCAAGCTGGAGGCTATAGTTTGGATCTGAAATGTCCCCTAAAGGTCCATGTGGTGTAGGATTGGTTATTGGCCTCTGGTGCTATTTGGGAAGTGGGTGGTACCTTTAAGGGGCAGGGCCTACTGGAAGGAAGTTAGGGCCCTGGGAATATGCCCTTGTAGTGGGTATTGGAGTTCTGGGCTCATCCTCTCTCTCTTTGCTTCTCTGCTACCATTAGGTGAATGAAATTCCTCTGTCTTGTTGTCGTCCCACCATGAGGCACTGTACTGCCACAGGCCCAAAATCAATGGGGCCAACTGATCATAGACTAAAAACTCAAAAGCTGCAAGCCAGTGTAAACCTTTCCTCCTTTTAAATTGATTTATCTCAGGTATTTGTTATGATGATAGAAAGCTGACTAATATACTGGATGGACCAGGCCTGTTTTCCACCTTGTGCTCTTGCCTCTCTCTTTTGAAGTTTCTATTTAGAAAGCTCTATAAAAATGAAAATTACTTAGACCAATAAAATTTATCAGAGTTTAGTTGAGCTAAGCAAAACAAAAACATGATTTGTGAATTGGGCAACTCCCAGAACCAGAGCAGGCTCTGAGAATTCCAGCCAACAACACGATCAGACAGCATTTGTAGAAAAACAGAGGTGAGAAGTAGAAAACATCTTAATTGGATACAATCTAGTTAATGAACCAGTCAACTGGTTACAGCTTACCTATTAGCTGTTTATAGCACAGTTAGCTAATTAGCTGAAGGTCCTTCTGCAACCACCTGATGCTCAGTTACTGTGATTAAACTCTATTTTGGTCTGTTGGGCCCAGTGCAGGTGCCCAGACCAAATTTAAGGTCTCCTGCAAAATTTTATTTAGTAGTTTTCTGTTTGAGAATTAGAAGGGCTGGTAGAGCTGGCAGTAGAGGAGTCAAGGAGGCAAGTGTCTAGTTCTACACTCTAAATTCAAGGGCTAGAGAAAAAGGGAACCCTACAAATCAACAGAGGAGGGAGGGAGGCAGGTGAGGGCTCTGTGCAGAAGCCTCACCTGGGTGCAGAGTGGAAATTCATCTGGTCACAGACTCCCTTCTTCTGCCTAACTCAGGGAACTGGTGGAGACACATAGGCCCAGGAGGGCAATGGATAAGTGTACAAAGCTGTAGATGAGGTGAATGTCAGTGTCTCCCAGGTCTTTTTGCAGATGTTTCCTGTTGCCTTTGGATATATTAATCAACCATGGTTTACATTTTGGTGTGAGCCCTTCTCACCTTTTTATCAGTACATAAGTACTGAAAAAAAATGCTTATATGTACCAAATTTGTTTGCATTTAACAGGAAGTGCTCGGGGGAAAATTCTCAGCCAAAGAAATGAGTGTGACCCAGTGAGACTATGTTATGTCTTCTGCTTCAGTGGGCTTTATCCTGAATAGGGGCAGAAACGAACCCGGTCAACACTTGGAGGTTTTTGGTTCTTCTTTTAAAAATCAAAATCAGGTTTTTACCCTCTGTTTAGCTGGCCTGGAGCTAGTACTTGGACAGGTTAATTTTTAGACTTGGAGACAGACAGTAGGCATTAAAACACATACATACACACACAGGAAAAGTAGAGGTAGCCAAATTTTGTGTAACCTTAGATGGAGTTCCCAGTGGACAGGAATCTGAAGCAGCAATTCACTGGTAACTGAGGATCACTGAGCTTCTTTTGTTCCCATATTAAGGTCTTTTAAGTCTTGAAGATTTGGAAATTCTAGGGCAGTGATAGTGAACCCTTCAGAGTTTTCAGTGACAAAAGCAGCCTGCTGTAGCATGCATACTATAGGTTCACCACCACCGCCCTAGGGCAATGCTTGAACGTTTATGTGGCAGATTGTCCTTCAGTATCTTTCTCTGTATGATTTCTTTGTCTCTCAGACTTGCCTCAGTCCTGTCGATTTCCCTGGAGGATTTTTATTTGTTCATGAGCTCTTAATTTACATATCACCTCCTTGGGATGTGTCCTAAACTCAGTTTAGACTTCAGCATTCTATTTTTTACTATTTACTCTTCCAGTATTTTTTTTACACTAGGGAGACCATATGATATTTACACATGTGAGTTTGATTTATTTCACTTATGAGTATGGTCTCAAGTTGCATCCATTTACCTATAAAGGTGTCAAATTTATCCTTCTTTATAGCTGAGTAATACTCCATTGTATAAAATTATTATGTCTTTTTTGTCCATTCTGCGGTTGATGGGCATTTGGGTTGTTTCCAGGATTTAGCTATTACAAATTGTGCTGCTATAAACATGGGTGCACATATATCACTGTGGCATCATGCTTTCAGTTCCCCTGGGGAAATACCCAGAAGGGGAGTAGCTGGATTGAATGGGACCCTCAATCCCAGTTTTTTTGTGGAAACTCAACACCAATTTCCACAGTGGTTGTACCAGTCTACACTCACACCAACAGTGTAGAAGCGTTCCCTATTCCCCACAGCCTTGCCAACATTTGTTATTGGTTGATTATCATAGCTTTCCATGACAGCCTACACTGTTTCTTTGTTCTTACCCTTTTTTCTGTTTATTCAGCTTAAGCTCAATCTGTAGAGCAAGTTTCTTCCCTGTTCTTCATTTTTGCTTTCTTGAATAAATTTTGCCACTGCTAACAACAATAAAAAATTATTCAGCACATATCAAGAATATGAATTATATGTCTATATTATTATATATTATATATAATTACAGTGTATAAAATTAGTGTATATATTTTGTTTGCTTGAGCTATTAAGGTATTGGAATTTCTGTTACTGTAGTATAACCTAGATTATTCTAACTGATATAGAAGTTAGTCTATACTAGTACATACCACTAGTGTATTCTAGTACATCCCACTCCTTTTATCAGATGTTTTTTAGCTGTCTTAGAATTTATTTAATTAGTTGCCTACTAATGAACACTTAGTATATTTCTCAATACTTTTCCATTACAAAGGATGCTACAGTGAATACCTTTGTAAATTATGTTGTTTAAAGGATGAATCCTTTTCATCCTTTGTCTTTTTTCATGATGTGAGGTTGTATGTAGCTAACATAATCTTTTGTTGGGAGTCCACTGAAGCTGGAAATTGACCTAGGGCATAACCCAGACATAACCATTCCAAGAACAAAGAGCACCTAGGTGAGGCAAGCCAGGTGAAGAAGCTGCTTCAGCCTAGAGAACACCTAGCCCCAAGACAAGATGAGCAGTGGGTTGCTAGGGCAACAGGGTGTCATGTGACATTAGGTTGCTAAAAGGTATAAATAAATGCTCCTGCAGTGAGGGACCAGTACTTTTCCTCCCATCAGGAGGATAAGGGCTCCACCTGACCCCAGCTTTGTCTTTTCTTTATTTTTCTCATCCTCTTGAGGTCCTTCACCTCAAGAACCTCAGGAGCCTGTGGGTCACTGCAATCTTTACTTCCTTTTAGCAAAAAAAAAAAATGGGCCACTGTCTGGCCTGCCTCATGGACAGGTGGACCCTGCACATGTGACATGATAAGTGACTTATCATTTAGTTCTGCCTCCCTTGCTTCTCCTTGGTGCTATTCCTGACCTACAAGCCTTGCTCTTAAGAGGAATTATTACTTTTTCCCACCAGTGTGTGTTGCCTGCTTTGCAGTCTCTGCTCTGCCACTTTTACTGAGATGTGTAGTCATGAGTGCTTTTTTTCTAGCAGCTTTCTGCACCTTGTGTTGATGCTCCATGCATTTGGCAGTTCCCCCTCATACTTTGTATTTGGGTGCTGATGCAGGTCTTCCAGTTTCATCAAAGATGTGGTTTGATTTATGTTTCCCATTGTCTTTGTTTTTGGGGGCTTCCAAGAGAAGCAGGGGCTGTGTCAGCTTTATGATGTCATTTTAAACCTGAACATTCCCTTTAACTTTTAAAAATATTTGTGTAGCAGTTGTCACTGGTTATTTTTAACTACATGCTGAATCTAGAAGGCTCATGGAACCCAAGTTGGGATTTACTTTAAATGATATGAAGTTTGCAATTTTATAGTAAAAAAAATTAGAAGATAAGCAATTACATATGGCTCAACCTAATATACTAAGAATCTGTTCACTATAGGGAAAAGTGCTCTGCTGAACACAAAAGACACAGTGACCACAGCCCTCTCTGCCTGATTTAGGTGCCATCAGTTGCCCAGTCACTAGAGCACAATGTTCTAACTGGCATTGTAGCCTCTTATTTGAATGCTCAGACCTAGCTCAAAATGGCTTGAAGTACAGGGTAAGGTAAAAATTCTCGATAGTATTTTTGAAAGCTATGCAACTATATCAACACTAAAGTTCATATTTTCTTTGATTTCTTTCAATAAAAATAGTTACACACTTTATAGAGACCTTGCAAATTATTTATTTCCAAGTGGTAGCATTCCCTAAATCAGAGTATGATCCCTACTAAAAATAGTTAAATGACAAATCCCTAAGTACCAGAGTGGGCTGCCCCATTGTCCCTGAGTTTGTGCTACAGGGTGTGGCAGTGGTGGTCTTTTGCTCTACCTGAATCCCCTCAGCATCGCTGATCCTCAGAGGGCAGCTGCCTCACACCTACAGCTCTCTGTGAGTGGCATTTCTCTGGCTACAGGAGCATGTTTGGCCCATGCACAGGGCTGCCAGAAGTGCTAATGTTAACACACCCAGGAGTAGCCCTCAAACAGTGGCAGAGAAGAGCTAATAGGTAGATATCCCAGCTTTCTTGCCATTCCGATGGGGACAACCTGGGGTGAGCTCAATGAAATTTCCCAGAGTTTCAAAATGGGACTGAGCCCTACTTGCTTGTAGGGGAAATCAGTTCATTAACATATAATTTTAACTTTCTTTTTTTGGTCTCATTTTTCCCATCCCTTTCCCAGATGAACTTTTCTTACTCAATCTTAGGCTTTTCTCTCAGGAAATTCTAGTTTAAGGCTCTGGGTATCAGGAGTGGTCCTAGAGAACGGATCTTTAGGATGAGACTGTGACTTGAAGGTAACTTGGAGCTCATTGCCGGGCTTCTGTACAATAACCCCTGGTGTCCTGTAGGATTGCACTTACAACACTGTCACCTCATGTTAGTTGAAGTGAGGGGAGACATTGGCTTATAGTATAGTCGTAGTGTGAAAAGATGTGGACAGTGGTTATTAATGGACTATGGAATTGGTTGGCTTGTGTTAATGGCCATAGAAACCCTAAGGGAAGTAAATGACATGTTCAGATCAGACAACTAACAACTCAGGACACAATGTAAAAATGAAAGGGCCTTTACAGCAGCTAAATAGGCCCTTGTCTCCCTAAGCAGGAAGCAGAGTAGGCTAAAGTAAGGCAGAGTGTACCCCAGAGTGTGGCGCCACCCGGACCCTAAGTCTGGTCAGGCTAAAGTAAGGACAAGGGTTGGTTGTAACTGTGATAGTTAAGAAGTGTGATAGTTACAAAGCTGAATGCCCTGGTAGGGAAAAGGTAGGATTATCAACTCTGGGACAAGAGATCCCTTAACTGCTTGATCCTGACTGGTGCATTGGGTTGCCAAAACTGCTGCAGCACATTACCACCAACTGTGTGGCTTAAAAGAAATATGTTCTTTCATAGTTCAGGAGCCAGAAGTCTGAAATTCTGGGGTCAGCAGAGTTGTTCCCTTCTTGGGGGAGCTGAGGGAGAAATATACCCCTTGTCTCTGTCTCCATGCTTCTGGTGGTTACTGGCATTCCTCAGCTTGAGGTATGTCACTGTTCTTTGGATCTGTTGTCATGTGGCATCCTCCCCTGTGTCCATGTGCCTTTTTTTCTTGTAAGGACACCAGAGTGACCTAGCTTCACATGCTTACATCTGCAAAGAGGCTGATTCCAAATAAGGTCACAAGCACAGATATTGGTGCTTGGAGTTTTAAAATATTTTCCTCTTGAAATTAATTGTTACTAGTTGAACTGTACATATTTATGAGGTACAATGTGATAATTTAGTTCATGTATATAATGTGGTAATCAAATCAGGGTAGTTTGTATTTACATTTTTTTTTAATTATTTAAGAGAAAATAGATACAGAAGCTAGAAATAAAAGTCAAAAAAGACAGACAAACAACAACAACAGATCTGATATGATAACATTGTAGGTTTACACACTGAGGTGGTTGAAGTTTGGCAGTAGTTACAATATTGCATATCATTACCTTCCTAGGGGTTGGGGATATTGACAGATATAGACATGTAAGATTCATC